>BQNB010068023.1:14794-33987 GCA_026074375.1 Tanacetum coccineum | reverse complement strand
ATCATATCCATGAAAATACATTGAAAACTCAATCCATTCATATATTTTGCATCAAGTATTATATAATACAATCAAAATAATTTAAGGTCAAAGTTAAAGATGAATGACTTCGAAAGTCAACAGTGGACACTTATTAAGGGACGGATGGAGTATATAGATAGACTTTCGGGCGACTTTCAACCCGGTAATCCATTTGGCGCGTCCCCTTTGATTTTTGATTTCACTCGTTTGCTAAATTTTTAGCATCCATAGCGTTGCGCCTCATAAGTTACATAAAGAATCAACCTGAATCCCAATGTAATTTGCACATGGACAGAACCAGGACGCGAAACGACTAGGTGCACTTTGATTAAACTAAACAATACTATAAACATAATTTTTAGCAAGGTTGCAGCAATCGTGAATCGTTATTTGAGCGGTCGACCACTTTGTAGCTTGTAATCGGTCTAGGCGGGATTAATCGGCGATTAATAGGATTGACATTTCTAGCAAAATTTAAGTATTTTCGACAAGTTTTAAGTATTATTGGCAAGATTTTTTTTTAAAACCAACTTGTAATAGATTTAAACAGTTACCATATGATCAAAACACAAAATATCTATGACATTGCATGTTGTAAATCAGGTCGGTTATGGTACTTTTCTGCCTTCCTTTCAATGCAAGGATCATAGCCCGAAGGTTGACTATGCACAAGACAGTCTTGAGTCATTTAAGAGTATGATTACCCGATGATGTGACAAGAAGGCGTGCAAATACTGTACTGATAAATACTTTGACTTTTTCCAACATAGGAAACGTCTATAAATAAGTATGACATAACACTTTGACTTTTTCCAACACTTACCATTTTCTTTCACATGACCAAAATATATTTTTGTGTGCAACTAACCACACAATCACTTCACCACCAATCAACCCACCATAAAGTTCACCCAACTCCTTAACAATAGTTGTCGATTTTTTGAAGAAAAAAAAATGGTTTTTGTTGTTGCAACTTTTGGTTGAAATCCATAGTCACACGATGACCTGGATTTCAACCTCACCTTACACAACAAAATCAAATATCATTGATCTACTCCGTTCATTCGGTGGATAGGTCTGGTCACGTGGATCGATGAGCTGTCTTGCAAAACGACTGTAGATGTGAATACCATGGATCGGTAAGATATTTGATCTCCACTGTTCATTTCATTGATTCAAAATTTTAAAATTTTTTCCCTCTACTTTTTCTCCTTTTCAATCACTCCTTTTAAATCACTTTTTTTCAATCAAACAAAATGGTGAACTGTTCACTTTGCCCTTTAAAACCGAAACTCTTTACGGAATGGGTGAACATATATTCAGTCTCATCCCAACAACCCATCCTTTGAAATTGTTTCCTGTTCCACGTGATGATATGTCGGGTAAACACCTTATTTATTTATTTAATCGAGTAATTTATTTGGTCATTGATTTGATTATTGATAATTGTGTAATATTTTTTATTGTTATCATTTTAATTGCCAGATATGGCAGTTAAAAGATATTAAACCCATTTTACAAATACTTATGTCGTCTAGCCTATGTAAAAGAATATCAATATTGAATTGGTAAGTACTCGAACTACACATTTGAACAAAAAAAATATTTTCTACAACTAAGGATGTTTGGATTACACTATAACACTACACAAAAAGGGGCGTGATGAGGCCCGTTGCGATGAGGGTCAAAAAGCCAAGGCGTGAGGCAAAAACGCACACATCACGTACCCGAGGCGATAATAAGATGAAAAATACTTGTAAATTATATGTAGTACACAAAACACATTAGTACTAAATTAATACCAAAAGATGACATGCATTGTCATAGTTTATACTATTCCATATGCCTAACATACATGAACGAAGATAATTTAGTAATGCCCATTAGTAGAAGCCCAATATCAAAAGTAACGCCCATTAAAAGAAGCCTGATATACATTAGTAAGTCAAATTTTATGTTATAAGGTCTAAAGTACATGATGCGCCAAAAAGCGATGATGCGAGCCTCCGTTGATGCGTGCGCCTCATCACACATCCGTGATCACAACGCATTAGGGTGTTTGATGCAATATGGTAGTGCATCCGCCTAAGAAGCACATCAGGCGCGCTTTTTTAAACACCCGAACACCTCACTTATAGTATTTGTTTTCGTCGTCGTCTTTTCTTTTCCTCAGATAAAAAGTCTCAAGAAGACAGCGTAATAAATGGGCGATGGCTAATAACACAAACTTGAGAATTCTTAAAAACATTTAAGTAACAAAAATGGTCAAAAATATAAACTCTTAAAAAGAACCTTATTTATGACTTTTAAGTTACTCGTTTGTAAAGCCAAAATCGTTTGCAAACAATAAACCTACAATGAATTTAAATTCGTAAATATAAACCTTAGCTATTGTAGTTTTTATTATTTTGAATTTACAAAAAATGTGATACACTGTAGATGAAGAAGATGTTGGATACAAAGTCATTGGAAGATATTTTGTATAGACAATATTCAGTTTTGTAATTTAGGGTACTGAATGAAAGATTTGTGACATTCAATCTTGAACACTATGGTATAAATGTAGTTGGTCTCTTGAAATCCATGTTGGGTAACATTTTGCTTTTTAATGTAGAACACTATGGTATAAATGTCGGTGAACACTATGGTTCCTTAGCAAGTTGGCTTGTATTCGATATATAAACTCCACCCTTCTCCGGTCCCTTTAACGGAACATAATTATACTTCCTATCTTAAGATTAAACGGATCTTGGTCATTACTTTCAATTACCACAAACTAGAGATTCCCTACCCCAAATATTAACAAGCTGATCCATAATATGGGCACCTTCTTCATTTAACCCAAACACACCGTTCTAGGCAAAAGCTTGTTGCGTAAGATCGTGAGCATGCTTGCTAAAAAACAACAAGAATACCCTCTCTAAAAGAGACAAAATACACTCTTAATGACTCAAAAATTTGGGATCGTGAGTATTTACATTTAATAGATTGTCTACCGGTTGTGTAACAATCCGCCTCCAATTTTGAAAGGTAGACCGGTACTCAAAATACATCACTTCTTGGTGAATCACTTGTGCATGGATGATGATGTAATTGAACTAACTTTGAGGGTATGCCAACATCTTAAATTCATGAATGCGCCCAAAATAGGGGTGGTTAAAAAAAGTAATTTGTAAAATGGGCACGTCACCATAGTCGACATTAAATCCTCTTTTTAACCACACCTCTTTTGGTCGCACTCATGAATTTAAGATGTTCGTAGACCCTCAAAGTGAGTTCAACTACATCATCATCCATGCACAAATAATTCACCAAGAAGTGATGTATTTTGAGTATCAATCTACCTTTCAAAATTGGAGGCGGAATCGGTAGACAATCTCTTAAATGTGAATACTCGCGATCCCAAATCTTTTGAGTCTGGAAGAGTGCATTTTGTCTCTTTTAGGGAGGGAATTCGTGTTGTTTTGATACAACATGCACACCATCTTGCAACAAGCATTTGCCTAGGAAGCTGTGTTTGAGTTGGATGAGGAAGGTGTTATGTTATGGATGAGCTTGCTTATATTCGGGGTATAGGATCCCCTGGTTTGTGGTAGTTGAAAGTAATGACAAAGATTCGTTTAATCCTAGGATAGTGTTAAAATGGTATAAAACAACTAAACATATGAAATCACCCGGACAACCTCCCTTTAGTGACCTTATTTTTTTATTATAACAACAAACACAGAAGATAAGTCCTCAATTGAGTGAGGGCTTATCAAACAAATTAAAAAAACAATGATAGTCCCCAAATGATGCTATCAGAAACAATACAAAACTCACACATGAAAACCCAGAATCTAATAACCCTAACTAAAGATGATCAGATAAAACCAAACCCCTAAAACTTGATATAAACTTTTGATAGAGAAACATATATAAACTTTGAGAAGATGATGAATAATAAGAAACCCTAGATCCGAACTTAAGCTTATATAACACCATCTTTCAATGTTTAACTTTAACCCCTGAAAAAATAGACACTAGATACAAAGAGATAAAAGTTAAGTATAAGTTAAAAAGAATTACAAATTTAACCCTGGACATTAGTTTGTCAAAATGAAATAACAACTTTCAACACCCTTTCTCAAACTTATGGAGCAAACATATTTAATAACCCTAACTTTTTAACTAATAAAGTATGCTGATAGGTCCCAAGAGCTTTTGTTAGAATATCAGCAACTTGAGACTTAGAATCAACCTTAACAATTCTTATCAAACCACTTGCAACTTTCTCTCTAACAATATGAACATCAATATCAAAGTGTTTAGTTTTTTCATGAATAACAGGATTAGCAACAATCTGTATTGCATACTTATTATCATAATACATATCAACTAGAACCAAGTTATCAATACCAAACTCACTCAGAATTTTAACAATCCAATAATTTCACAAGTGGTGGAAGCTATTGATCTGTACTTAGATTTTGCTAAGGACTTAGACATAGTAGCATGTCTTTTACTTTTCCATGAAACAAGATTACCATTCACAAAAGCATAATACCTAGAAATAGATCTTCTGGTCACAGGGCATTTAGCCCAGTCAGAATTAGAGAAGGCAGTGATCACACAATCACTTCTCCTCTTAGAAAATTCTATACCAAGGAGCAAGCTTAAGATATTTAAGAACCCTTTGAGCAGTATCAAAGTGTGACTTTAAAGGAGCATGCATATGCTGACTTAAGCAATGAACTGAATATGAAATATCAAGTCTAGTATGTGTCAAATAAATCAACTTTCCAACCAATTTTTGATAGTTTGTAATATTTACTAGAAGCTTATCAGTTTCAGTTTCCTTATGACTAAGAACAATGTTCTCGTGTAAAGGTGTCATTATTCATTACTGCAAGCAAGTAAACTAAACTCACAAAGTAATTCTAGACAATATTTCCTTTGACTTAGACGCACACCAGTTTTAGTTTATAAAACTTCAATTCCAAGAGAATATTTCAGTTTACCTAAGTCTTTGATCTTAAACTTGTTACTTACAAAAGTTTTAAAACTTTTAATTTCATTTACATCAATTCCTGTAATAACCATATCATCAACATAAACCAACAAATATAAAGATACATTCCCTTTGTTCTTGATGAACAATGAGTGATTATTTTTTGACTGTACAAAACCTGCTTTAAGCAAAGCTTCAAACAATATATGATTCCATTGTCTTAGAGCCTGCTCAAGCCATATAAAGATTTTTCTAACTTACAAACTTTGGTTTCACCATTCTTAAAAAACCTTATTGGTGGTAACATATAAACCTCCTCTTTTAAATCCCCATATAAAAAGGCAATATTAGCATCGATTTGATAAACCTTCCAGTCTTTTTGGACTACAAGGTTAATTAAGCATCTATCAGTGCTCATGTTTACCACAGAACTAAAAGTCTCCTCATAGTCAATACCCTCTTTTTGACTAAACCCCTTAGCTACCAACCTAGCTTTATACCTTTTCACTTCACCATTAGACTTATACTTAATTTTGAAAACCCATTTACAACCAATTGGCTTTCTACCAATTGGAAGATTAGTCATAAACCAAGTTTTATTCTCATATAAAGCATGCATTTCATCATTCATGGCATTAACCAAATTAACATCTTTCAAGGCCTCCTCATAAGAGGAAGGTTCACTGCACTTACTAAAGTTAGACACAAAACAATAATTCTCAGGACTTAAGACAAAATGATTGGCATATCTATTTAATCCATATTTAACTTTACTATCCAACACAAAATCATTCAGCTTATCAAGTAATGTAGAAGACCTCTGAGATCTTCTAGGACCAACTTCCTCAACTATATTAGGCAAATCATTTTGAAAAACAGGAACCTTAAGATTTTGACCAACATTGCCCTCAGATTGATTTTTTTTCACCTATAGGAGTTGCAGAGTATACTTCATCATATCCAGCTTGGTTTGTGTTAGCACCAACCTCTGGTTGATCCACTCTGCCATCTCTACTAGGTGTCCCTTCCTCATGATCATTGGGACTTAAAGGAGTATTAGTTGTAGGGTCAAACTCACAGTGATCAAGAAAATATGTAGTAGAGATTTCACTAGTCTCATTAACAGACTCATTAGTACTCATTTTATATGGAAAAACAGTTTCATAAAACTTTACATCTCTCGAAAACAATAGATGTCTATTTTCAAGACTTAAAAGATTTTATGCTTTTTTACCACAAGCATACCTAATCAACACACACTTTTCAGACATATGAGAAAACTTACAACTACCCTTGACTACTGCAGCATAACACAAACACCCAAAATTCCTTAAATGAGAAAGGTTTGGTTCCCTATCATATACTAAAGAAAAAGGAGATTTGCCATTCAAAAATGAGGAATGGAGCCTGTTAATAAAATAAGTAGCAGTTAAAACACATTCAGACAAAAATAAAAAAAGAGGAACCCCCTTGAAACATAAGACTTCTGGAAACATTAAGAATATGTCTATGTTCCTTTTAGCAATACCATTCTATTGAAGTGTATAAGCATAATAAGTTTGATGAATTATACCCATAGTCTTAAAAAACTCATTCATTTTATGATTTACAAACTCGGTACCATTATCAAATCTAACAAATTTAATCCTTTTATCAAACTGTGTAAAAACCGATTTATAAAAACTTACGAACATTTCATAAACCTCTTCTTTAGACTTAAGAAAATACACCCAAACAGCCACAGTTAAGAAATACCTAAACCTTTCCCTACTAACCACTTTATATGGTCCCTAAACATCCAAATGTATTAATTCACCAAAAACTATTAATTTATGTCAGTGTTGTAAATATCGGCCTTGGCGGCCGATATATCACTGATATATCGCTTATCGGTGGTCAGCCGATACATTTTTTCACTTATCGGTAAAAAATCGGTTTTGGTCAAAATTGGTCAAAAATCGGTCAAAGTCGGTTAAAATCAGTCAAAATCGGCCAATTTTTTTTATTTTTTTTAATCGTGGATATAACAAAAGTATACAAAACTGGAATTATAAACCACACATAATGTAATATTTAACTGCAGTAGTACATAAGATATTATAGATTAAAAATAATAAGAATATAAAAAAACTTTATTAAATATAAATAATATTATTGCAGAATTCCTTTATAATTTAGGGTCTCCGCCGAGAAACCGATATATCGCCGCCAAGACCGATATATCGCTTAAAGGGGGTCGACCGCCGAGCGATATTTACAACACTGATTTATGTTCACTTAATGGAAAAGCATCCCTGGTATGCTTGGCCTTATGGCAAACTTCACAAGGACCATTATGACCAACAATAGACAGATTCAAAGAAAATTATTTAACAATTTTAAAACCTAGTTAGCAGGATGGCCCAACCTATTATGCCAAACATCTTTTGAAACATGACAAACAAAAAACTTACTATTACAACTAACAGTAGACTTATCACACTCTTTATCTAACAACTATAGACCATCAGATTCACTACTAGTCCCTAGAACAGTCTCCCTTTTCAAATCATGAATTTAACAAGTAGCTTCATCAAAACTAACACTCAATTTACTGTCCTTAATCAACTTATGAACAAATAGAAGACTAACACAATATTCTGTCACAACAAGAACATCAAATAAGACCACATTTTTATTAAGTTTAAGATTTCCAACATGAGTAATCTTAGCCAATGTCCCATTAGGATGTCCCATAGTCAAATTAAGTTCAGAAATATTAACAACATCAAACATGTTTTTATAAGTATTGGTCATATGTTGATTAGCATCAGAGTCAATCACCCACCCATAGTGATAATTGACTCCATTAATTTTTAGATCTGTATAAAAATTCTATAAAAATTTTGATTAAAGAACACATTGCAATTATAAAAAGAACATGAACTACTACCTGTCATATTGGCATGAGCAAATGACTGAGACTTCTCATTGAGAAGATTCATTAATTTCATAACCTGCTCATTAGTGAGGGAAATAGAAGAAGTAGATACAGACAAATCATTACTACCCACTGAACCCTTTTTAACATCCATATTATTACCTTTATCTATCAATAGTATGACCTTTTAAACCATAATTTTTGCACAAAAGATTATCATAATTTCCCTTATTCACATTATTTCCACCATTGTTATTAGACCAACTATAACCAACCCTGTTTTTATTAATATTTCGTCTAGACACAAAAGCATAGGGAAACAATAGATGCACAACTAGAATCATTAGGATGCAAGTGCAGGAGATTACCTTGATCCAAGGACCCAATCATAATAGCCATAATGAGCCAAGATACAACAAACAAACAAGATCAGGCAAGAAACAACATATATCAGCCAAACAAATAGCAAGAGAAAACAGAACAAAATAACAACCAACACAATAACAAATAAGAAACAGAAACAATAACTAACAAATAAACAAACAAATCAACGACCACAAAGAGAAAACCACCAATAAACCACAAACTCAGACTCAATGTTTCAACTCCACAAAATTATACTAGCTTATCCTCCAACAATCTAGACACACTAAGGTGCTGTTTCTTTTTAACTTAATGGGCCCTCTGGAAATGGATCTAAACCTAAGCGGAAATTTAGTGTGTTTCCTTTTTGACTTATTCTATATTAGAGTCTAGTTGTGGAGGACATAAAAAACTAGCTCCTCCCATCTCAGACACAACAACATAATAATGTTAATAAAATTAGACCAAAATAACCTTATCTTTTCTCTTTCTCTATCTTTCCAATCAAAACTACCCACTCCTTATTTACAATCAAACCGCTTGGTCTTAATTTTACACCACCTCTTCAAATCATGTTCATCACTACCTTGTTGGCTCAACATTACATCTACCACATCACAACCTCACGTCGTCACTTACTTTTTGCGCCGACCAACACCTTCTCGAATGAGACAAGATCATTATCGAACAAGAGAATAGAAAGGCATTTACATGATACGGAATACAAAATCTTTCCACTTTGTATTCAATTTCAACAAGAAAGCTGATGTATGTAGTAACTGATTTTTTTAATTAAAGTGATGTAATTGATTACCTGATTGTTTTTTGTAAATGATTGTCAAAGTTTCTTTTAATTGTTTAACAAAGCATAGAATGGAATAATTTTTCCTAGTGAAGAGAAATTAAACCTCATAAAGTTTAATTATTGTTATGTAATTTTGGGTCATGAACACTTGTTATGTTTTTAATTTTGGTTTCAGATTGATTATATGTGGATGGATATAGGTGTTTTTAATATTTGGAGAAGAAGGTTAAAATGGTCATTTGATCTCAAAAATTCAGTGAAAAAAGAAACAACTTTTTTTTCATCTCAATCTTATTCCAGATTTGCACATTATCCACTCAGAAACCATATCCAACTAGACAAAAAAAAGAAGCAGCACCTAACTATCAAAAAAGAGAAAAACCTCCCACCCAAGATTCACTAATAATAAGCAATTTGGACTAAGAATGACCAGAGCAAGTATTCACACCACTCAGTGGTGGCAGATCAAGGTGTTAATCAATCTGTTTGCAACCAAATTACAATGCAATACCAAGAAGCAGTGAAACTTAGTCTAGAATGCAATTGATCAATAATGAACCCAACAATCCACAGAACTTCAAGATCAAGAAACCCTCAAAATTGAAAATTAGGGTTTCCTCAATAATCGACCAATTAAACCAGTTAATTAATCGATTAACACCACAAGAACCCTTAATCGACCAGAGAAAATCAAAACCCCTAAAAATTAGGGTTTCAAGAAAAAACCCTAAATCAAACAATCTCCAAAAAAACCCAAGAATCACCAATAGGAGCTCAAGAAACCAACCTAGAGCTATGATACCATGTTAAAATGGTATAGAACAACTAAACATGTGAAATCACCTAACCAACCTCTCCTTGGTGACTTTATTCTTTTATTATAACAATAAACACATAAGATAAGTCCTCAATTGAGTGCTTATCAAACAGATTACAAAGAAACAATGATAGTCCCTAAATGAATGCTATAAGAAACAATACATAACTCACACATACAAACCCATAATCTAATAACCCTTACCAACTAATCAAGATGATCAGATAAAACCAAACCCCTAAAACTTGATATAAACTTTTGAGAGAGAAACAAATATAAACTTTGAGAAGATGATGAATAATGAGAAACCTTAAATCCGGACTTAAGCTTATATAGAACCATCTTTCAATGTATCACTTTAACCCTTGAAAAAAAAGACACTAGATACAAAGAGATAAAAGTTAAGTATTATTTAAAAACAGAATTACAAATATAACCCTAGAGATTTATAAGTTTGTCAAAATGAAATTACAACTTTCAACAGATAGGGAGTATAATCATGTTCTGTCTAACAGGGGACTGGAGTAGGGTGGAGTTTATATCCCGAATACAAGCCGACTTGGTGCTAGATGAAGCTTGTATTCTAAACAATGGAGTTGTGCACTTGAACTTCTCACGAAAGTTAGGGGTATTTTCTTTTCAACTACAATCCAATTTCAGGGTGGACCTCGAGAGAAAAGCCTGATGTGAAATCGATGATAGAAGATATTTTTGATGCAGTTCGTGATGCTCTATGTCGGACTCCAACTGATGAAGAGTTCATGGAAGAGGTCACTAAACAATTGGATTATTACGAGGTTTGATGTATTAGTAGACTATATGTTGTGGGGACTATATGTTGAGAGAACAACGTGTCAACCTTATATTTGGCCGGTTGTTCATGATAGGCTTATATACTGTCGCATAGAGCATTAATATTGTTTGTTGTGGCTAATTAGTCTCTTTGACTTCGACTTTCGTTCTGAATAATAGTTACTTACACATGTATGTGGACACACACACACACACACACACACACACACACACACACACATATATATATATATATATATATATATATATATAATCCTTTAAGATGCAACATATTGCAGGCTTATAGGGTTTCGTTTTGAATTAAAATTAGCACCCAACATCTTTACCATGCACTACTCATGGTAACCAACAAGCTCACTCTTTTATACCATTTCGATTGTGTGAGTTCATCATTTTGCGTCTCATTTTCGATATTAATTTTTATGATGACCTATATTAATTTTGATACCACATTATAAATACTAACAAATATGATCTTACACGACCAAAAACTATAATTAACAAGCCTTAGAGAACATCAACAAAAGCGAAAATGAGGACGGACCAAGAGCGAGTCCAAAGAGCCTATTCGCTTTACCACATGATCATATAAGATATGTGAAAATTGTAAACAAGATGATCTTACACTTTTGGAGTACTTACTCCTTTTTCAGATGACAATCTTTTGTCGTCGTTTAAACAGTCAAAAGAAAAAAATGATTGAAAGTCGTATGCTGCGCAAATTGCTCAAACAACTGTGTTTACAAAGAAGGTATTTGTATGCTATAATCCTCTATGATTGATTATATGTTGGATGTATAATGATATCTGTTTCACATGATTTATACTTCAACTCGTTCGCTTTTTTATTTCTAATTTAAAATTTAAGTTATATCCACAACATGTTTTCTTAATTTATTTATATGTAATATACTAAAAAAGCTAGCCCGTCCATCGAGCGGGTCATGAAGTTATATGAGTAAAATTTGAAGTGACATACTTATAGTATAATAGGTTATACGATAACATTGCAACTTGTGCTCTAAATGAAATCCACTTGCATTTATAACACTTATACATCTAATTAAACAGTCAAGATCTATATAGATCATGGGTCGATATCAAGCATCGATATCTACATCTAAATGAAACATTATATAACCTTAACTACAAATCTACAACTATGGGAAGAGTTCTCAAGTTCTCTGCTTAATATAAAATTAGTGAACTGTTCTAGAACAAATGATTTCAACAATTATATATAAACAGAATTTCTCCATGAGGTTCAAAAAGCAAATGCTCTTAAATGCATCAATCACATACCTTGTCCTTTTGAAAAACCCTTAGAAAAGACCATACCTCAGACTAAAGACATCACTGAACATCTTGGACCATTCCATGTTCCCTTGACTAATATACTTCTTATATACATGCATTTCATAAGAGATAACTCACATCATTGCATTACAACACTTTGTAAAAATCAATACAAAACCTCCCCATTGTGCTCCTATAGGCCACGTCATAGAGCAAGCACCAAACCAAACCCCATATAAAATTTTTATACAACCCATACACCCTATACACACCATTCAAAAGGGGTATTCTAAGGTGATCCCCAGCAATTGGCTAACCTATACCAAATGTTAATTCAAGAAAAAGTAAGTTAGGGTTTTAGTAAGAAAAAAGGTTTTCTTAGTGCAAAGATTGTTTATTAAGGCTAAACAAGGGTTTAGCATTTGTTTATCATCATCCTACCTCATAAGGTTACTTGAACTCTTTATATCTTATAATCTTCATTTTTTTTTAGCATATGTAATTTCAATTAGTTTAATCACCATTTAGGATTTTATCATGAAATGAGATTTAAAACTTGAAATTGATCACATGGATTTACATTGTATATAGTTGTGATATTAACATATATCATGTTAAAAATGATGATAAAATATTGGTATCAATTATTTTTGTATAAAATGATTATGGTGAAATTAAGGGTTTTATGGTTTTCAAAATATGTTTTCAAAGATAAAAGAAATACATAAGACAAGATAAGTTAATTATGGGACTTATATTAAGTATAAGACATTAAAATAAAGGTTAATATACATGAGTAATAAAATAGTACACTTATATAAAAAAGTATAAAGTTGGAAAAACATAAAAACAAGGTCAAGAAATGACTAATGAATGGTTAGTTAAATCATTCTGTCCAAAGGCCTAAGAATATATTTATTTTATTATTTTTATAAGATAATACATTATCAACGACGATCCGAAAAAGTAAGAACTTTTAAAAACGAATAATACGAAAAAGTTACGTTAAAAAACGAGTTATACGTTAATGAAACGAAGTCATAAGGTAAATTTAATAAAAACATTTTTTATAAAATTTATGAATACAAGTATTAAATATTTTTAATAAATATACACATTTTTAGGATTCCAAAATGATAAGAATCATTGTAAATTTTCAAATTAATAACGAACAGTTTATGGAATTGTCGCGAGTTTACGACAAAATAATACTTTTATAAAACTATTTTTATAAAAGTTACTATTCATGACAGAAAGTTATATTTTTGTAAACCTCCTAAAAATATAGAACTTTCAAATACGAGAACGTCCTCGAAAGAATCGTTAAAAACGGAGCTATAACGAATAAAATACGACATTTACGGGTTTTACGACAACAAAAACGATTTTAATAAAAGTCATATCTGGTGTGAACAGTAAAAGTTACTGTTCACCAGAGGGTCAAAATATGGAAAATGTCAAATTATGATAACTCGTCCTAATACGAAAAGATGGACATAAGAAACGCGAGAATCGGGTTTAAAACGCGAAAGTTACGCCAGTTTTACTAAAACGGTAATTATAAACGTTTTAACTTATTAAACACAATTTTACAAAACATTAAGTTTGGTGATTGAGCTAGAAGAATATTTTGTGGTTAACAAAGTAACTAATTACTATGGGAGTTTCATAATGAGGCCTCCTTCGGATGGCGTATCGACGATTGTTTGGATTTACGATAGTAAATGTCCTAACTCCACGAGACGTCATGTCATGACCTCTTAAAATTATGATAGGCCCGCACGATATTAAGATGTAACAACTATCAGAATAAAATCAATACTCTCGGTACTTATACGACCCTAATGATAATTTAGGGAGGGGGGTGGGGGGGGGGGGGGGGGTGCCGTGTCGGATTCCTTCGTGACACATTTTTCTATTGTTTTATACTTGATGATTACCATTATCACTCAAGGTGATTCATACCCCTATTTACTTGTTTTATAAACTGTTTTGGGGGAGAATACATCCGTTAACAAACTTTGTATATTTTTACTATAATAATCAAACAAACTATTAAATTATGTTGTGATAGGGAGTTTTGAATTGAGTGTTCAATTCCTTTCAATACATTGTGAGTTCATAGTCTCATCGCATTTCAAATCTTTTTCAATGTTTTATAACTCGTCGAGGGATTAACTATGCTCGTTTTAACAATGAACTATTGATTTCTACTATAATAAGTGTTAATACCTATTTTTTACCAAAGCTTGATTGTTTTACACTATACGGAATTTTGACAAAATAATTGTATACTTTGACACAAGTGTTTTTCAAAATTGTATGACTATCCAGATTATTGCATGAATTCTCTTGCCTTAAGGCCACAATTACTGGTGCCAATCCATTATAATTACGACTACTGGTGCAAAATAAACGATTACTGGTGCAAATCCATTATAATTACGAATACAGGTGCAAATCCATTATAATTACGATTACTGGTGCAAATCCATTATAATTACGATTACTGGTGCAAATACGATTACTGGTGCAAATCTATTATAATTACGATTACTGTGCAATACTATTACTGTGCAAATCCGTTATAAATACTAACTTTTGGTGCAATTCCCTTATAATTACAAAACGGCTTCGAAGTCATGATTCTTAGTGCAATAAAATATACTAAAGACTTGATAATGTGTTTTCACTGTCTACATTAATTGTTTTGGACTTCGGAATACGTACTTATCCACCATTTACTTCGATCTTGTGGTCCCACATTTAAATACTTCTTGATTTACTGAATCACTACTTGGATTTCGGAAATAACACTTTTAAATGTTGTAACGCTACTTTTCTTCTGAAATATTTCTTAAATTATTTCAATATTGTTTTTTTTACTTAAACCTATGAATTCACCAACATTATTGTTGACGTTTTAGCATGTATTTTCATGTTAACTATTTTGCTATGGAGCAATTTGGTAGCATTCCGCGTCGCGCGGATATAGTATATTTGAAGGATTAATAACTTGTATACCATTCAAAGACAAACGTTTTTGACAATGTTTTATCAATACATTATAAATTAACACCTGTTGCAACTCTGATCTTTTATTAATAGAAATATGACTTTAATTTAAACGTCCATGTTTAATGGTCGTTTTCCGGACTTGTGTTTTGTCCCTGAGTACAAAACCCAATGTTTTACCATTCCGCTGCGTTGTCCTGATTTCTGGGGGTGTTACAGTTTAAACAGTCAAAAGAAAAAAATGATTGAAAGTCGTATGCTGCGCAAATTGCTCAAACAACTGTGTTTACAAAGAAGGTATTTGTATGCTATAATCCTCTATGATTGATTATATGTTGGATGTATAATGATATCTGTTTCACATGATTTATACTTCAACTCGTTCGCTTTTTTATTTCTAATTTAAAATTTAAGTTATATCCACAACATGTTTTCTTAATTTATTTATATGTAATATACTAAAAAAACTAGCCCGTCCATCGAGCGGGTCATGAAGTTATATGAGTAAAATTTGAAGTGACATACTTATAGCATAATAGGTTATACGATTTTTTTTGGAACGGCAATTTGTGGCTACATGGCCCCTAGCCCAGAAGGCGTAGCGAGCCCACACAACCAGGTTGGGTATATAGATCATGGGTCGATATCAAGCATCGATATCTACATCTAAATGAAACATTATATAACCTTAACTACAAATCTACAACTATGGGAAGAGTTCTCAAGTTCTCTGCTTAATATAAAATTAGTGAACTGTTCTAGAACAAATGATTTCAACAATTATATATAAACAGAATTGTTAGAAGCCAGTGTTGTAGTGTCACCGTAATAATTGTAAAATATATAAGTGCTTCATGTACTTATACATGAGATTCATTATGAACTACTGTCCTACTTGGGTTTTGATAATTGTAAAAGCTATCGAAAAAGTGAGCTTATATTGTTGATACTTGAAACCATATCATTACATACCTGTAACGGATATTACTGTTGGGTTTTACGATCTAATTAACCAATTAATTAATACGAGTACGCCGCGGAATTAAAGATTACATGTAGAACACATTAATTAACAAGAATAGAAGATGTATACCTTTCACTACTAGAAAAACCGCCAATAGCAACGACTATTTAACAACGATAAAGAAATGGTTGCTAAATTATCTATTTAGCATCTAATTTTAGCAAGGAAATTGCTAACAAGGTTGCAATTTTTTTAGCAACCAATAAATTAGTTGTTATTTTTTTAGCAACAAATAAATTAGTTGTTATTTTTTTTAGCAACAAATTAATTAGTTGTTATTTTTTTAGTAACAAATAAATTAGTTGGTATTTTTTTAGCAACAAATTAATTAGTTGTTATTTTTTTAGTAACAAATAAATTAGTTGGTATTTTTTAGCAACAAATATATTAGTTGTTATTTTTACGAGTGTAAATCTTCAACTACGAATGTTTTAGAAACCGTTTTTCTAATTTATTCGCTCAAGCCAACGGGTTGGTTTTTCGGCCAAAACCGGCTTCCGATCACCAGATTAGTTCACGATTTAACCGGTTCAGTCCAGATCAACCCAAATTTTAAAACACCGCCAACAATTTGTGAACCATAAAACTTTTATTGTAGTAAAATTTCAAATCCAATTAAGTATTAAAAAAATTCAAATCCAATTAAGTATTAAAACATAGCTCAAATTTTAAACTTTAAGTATTAAAACATAGCTCAAATTTTAAACTTTAAGTATTAAAAAAAAGTAGTTACAAATTTATATTACACTTTAAATAAGACCCCATCTCTTGCCTTATTCAGTTATTCACTTTAAACTTTAACAATGAAGTCCAAACAAAAAAAACCATCTCTTGCGGCTCAACGTATCAGACTCGCCATCTCCGTCGCGCAACGCCGTCGTCACGGCCGTGCAGCTACCAATGCTCCGTCGACATCTGGTAGCCATCAGCTCACCGTGTCGCCGCGTCAATCGATTGCTTCACCCCGTCGTCGGAAACTCGCATCTCACTCCAATGCTCCGTCAACATCTCGTAGTCAGCAATCTGTGGAATCGCCATCACCGCCTCACACCATCACTACACTACTTTGCCTCACGGCGGCTCCACGTCACTCCATCGGTAGACTCTGAAATTCTATTAAATTAAGCTGTTAGGTGTAAATTAGGGCTAATTAGTGATAAATTAGGGCTGATTATGTTTTGATGTAAATTAGGGCCAATTATGTTATATGCTATATGTATCCCCCCCTTTTTTAGATATTTTCTACTGTTATGGTGATTTTATGATATATGATTGTGATTTTATGATTATTTGAATCAGTAGTGATTTATAAAGTTAGTTATGATGTCAGTTATGTGATGAGAAATGTAGCTGATGATTTATAAAGTTAGTTATGATATATGATTGTGATTTTATTATTATTTGAATGATTGTGTAACTGGTGATGATGTTATAACGAGAGTTTACGCGTTTGTGCTAATGAGATAAGAGTTTAGTTACGTCATAATTTGAACATTTAGTCTTTATTGGAAGTATCTGTGAAATTAATATTGTGAATAGGTGATAAGTGACGATTAGTAACTACTAATGTCGTTGAAATTATCTAGTTTAGGTGCTTCCGTTATTGAGATAAAAGCTTAATTCTGTGAGAATCTGAACATTTAGGAATTAATATTGTTTAGTGATAGTAGTAGATTCAAGTACATTAATAGTGAATTTAGGTGCATATGTAAAGTATTGTTTGAAGTTATAGCTGGTTGCAGGTATCGTACTATCGTGTTACATGTACTTACTGTAATAGTATATTCAGGTGCGATGAAAGTAAAACATAGTTTAGACTTTAGACTAATCATTGTTTGCGGATATCAGTAGTTGTGCATATTTAAAAATTGTTAAGTGGTACTGGATTTTAGATACATTTATTCTTTAATGGTAGTAGTCTAGTAGATTTAGCTACATTCAGCATGCCTTGCTCATTAATTGTCTTACCCATCTGGTATGTTTTATTTGTTGTATGTAGTTCACTATATGTTTTATTTGTTGTATGCTCATAGAAATTATAAGATTAATTATGAACAGTGTCATGATAGCGTGGTATTCTAGATTCTTTAAGACACCATTAATTTGGTCAACATTACTTCTACTATGTAGAAGTATGTCACTGACCGTAGTTGGATGGAACGCCGAATCGCATCTCACGGTTGCTCAGTGACCAAAGATTTTAAACTTGGGGTTGAGGAATTCTTAGAATTTGCTTACAACCATCCACGATTTGTAAATCGTGAGATGATTAAGTGTCCTTGTCGCAAATGTGAGCTATTGAAGTTCCATGACAAAGAAACAGTTACATTACACCTTTATCGATGGGGTTTTCGAAGATTCTATAAGTCATGGTTTGCACACGGGGAATCATGGTAGCAGAGGGAGAGGTGTTCATCGAGCAATGAAACCTGATAGGGTGACACGTAATCAGTCAACACCAACACAATCACATCACTCCATGTCACCAATAGCTGATTCCTCCAGAGTGTTTGAAGCCAGTGAAAAGGTGAAAGTAGTATTATGTGTTTTTAGTAATGTTTACATAAAGTTATGGTCCAATTTTATGTGTTTAGTATGTTTACAGAAACTGGTTGTTTTCTGCAATTTAGGAACTCCAGCATGTCTTGGTAGCATTGTGTATAGAGAGTGACACAGTCTATTGCATACTAAATTAGTGTTTGTTTACTACTTGACAACAGGTTCGAGGGGGATCTCAGTACTATGGTAGCAGAGAGAGAGGTGTTCATCAAGGAACGAAAACGTGATAGGGTGACAAGTAAAAAGCCAACACCAATTCAATCACCTAACTCCATGTCACCAATAGCTGATTCGTCCAGAGTGTTTAAAGCTAATGAAAAGGTGCCTGATACAAGAGGTATACTCCTTATTTATAGAAGCAGCTAAGTCTTATTTCAAATTTTAAATTCAGCTAAGTCTTAGTGAATAATAAGTGTTGAGACATTAAACAACATACATTTCGTCAATAACATTTAACATGGTACTCTATTTCAATAAACCATAGGATTCTTATCTCAATCCACTAATTATTAACATTGACATAGATCAAGAGTCATCTACTCGAAAAAGGGGACCGAGAGGAGCGAACCT
>BQNB010068023.1:0-12387 GCA_026074375.1 Tanacetum coccineum | reverse complement strand
AATAATCGATATGGTCACAAACGTACAACCCATTATATTAAAAAAACCCATATAACAAAAAAAACAACACTTTAAACATAAGGCCCAACACATAAGCTACTAATATACACATTCACGGACAAATCCACTGTCGTTTTGACAGTGGGCCACTTTGCTACAGTAACGGGCTCCCATTTTGGGCCAGCCCGATTTTAGTTTTTTTTTTTAATTATTATTTTTTTTTAAATTTGTATGCACAAAGTAGGAGGGAAAAAAATATTACAAAAGTTCCGATTTATTCAGATAAAAAAAATACCCGCGAAAACATCTTCGATACCTAATAACTTTAAAATAATCGACATGGTCACAAACGTACAACCCATTATATTAAAAAAAAACCATATAGCAAAAAAAAACACTTTAAACATGAGGCCCAACACATAAGCCATATAAAAAAAATTTATTACTAATATACACATTTGTCGACAAACTAGCCTAAAATTCGCATAAAATGTGGCCCAAAATCTGGCCCAAAGTAAAAAAAAAATACAAAACGGTCCCTCAACTTTTAACTATTTACGATTTTCTTACACAAAAAATCCCGTAAAAAAATTAACAAAAAAAACACGTCAAGTTTTTATTGTTCACAACTTTTTTACATTCATCGGCCCAAATAAAAAAATATCGAACCGTCCCAAAAAAAGAAAATATTCGGGAAAAAATTAACCCGTCCCAACGCAAAAAAAAAACTTTCCGAATCATACAAAAAAAGGAAATATCCGGGAACGTTCGGTGAAAAAAAAAACAGCGATAACACTATTAAAGACAGATGATGGTCCGTCTATGATGCGAGCAACGATGCACATGAGGTGTCATAGAACGTTATCTCGCCTATAAACTACAAAAAATAGTTGAATTCTTTATAGCATAATCAACCGTGAATTTTTTTTATACGTATCATAATTTTTCAACATTTGCAGATGTCTCAAATATTAAAAAAAATTAATCTACACATATAAGTGTGTACAATTACAACAAATGTATACTTATAAGTGAAGTGAATTATTTTATTAAAATGTCATACTTGTGAGTGTAGACATTTTGACACTTTAGCCACACTTTTAAAGGTGTGTATATTTGACAATGTTTACATATTTTATAGTTTTGACACTTCTAGGTGTGGATGATCAAAAAATATTTTTACACTTTTAAGTATAAATATTTAGATAATATTTTTTACACTTATGTGTGTAGGAAAATTTGTCACACCCATTATCACCACATATAGCGAAATGTGAACTTTATAATTTACATTTTAACCGTGGACATTTGGTCTTTAAAAGGCGGACAATTTAACTATTTTTTGGTAGTGAACCTCACGCCGGCCTACCAAGCAGTCGGTTTAGAAATTGGTTTCTACATGACATGGCTGAAAATTTTCACCACTAGAAAAACCGCTAATAGCAACGACTATTTAGCAACGATAAAGAAATGGTTGCTAAATTATCTATTTAGCATCTAATTTTAGCAATGAAATTGCTAACAAGGTTGCAATTTTTTTAGCAACCAATAAATTAGTTGTTATTTTTTTAGCAACAAATAGATTAGTTGTTATTTTTTTTAGCAACAAATTAATTAGTTGTTATTTTTTTAGTAACAAATAAATTAGTTGGTATTTTTTTAGCAACAAATTAATTAGTTGTTATTTTTACGAGTGTAAATCTTCAACTACGAATGTTTTAGAAACCGTTTTTCTAAAACCGGCTTCCGATCACCAGATTAGTTCACGATTTAACCGGTTCAGTCCAGATCAACCCAATTTTTAAAACACCGCCAACAATTTGTCAACCATAAAACTTTTATTGTAGTAAAATTTCAAATCCAATTAAGTATTAAAAAATTCAAATCCAATTAAGTATTAAAACATAGCTCAAATTTTAAACTTTAAGTATTAAAAAAAGTAGTTACAAATTTATATTACACTTTAAATAAGACCCCATCTCTTGCCTAATTCAGTTATTCACTTTAAACTTTAACAATGAAGTCCAAACAAAAAAAACCATCTCTTGCGGCTCAACGTATCAGACTCGCCATCTCCGTCGCGCAACGCCGTCATCACGGCCGTGCAGCTACCAATGCTCCGTCGACATCTAGTAGCCATCAGCTCACCGTGTCGCCACGTCAATCGATTGCTTCACCCCGTCGTCGAAAACTCGCATCTCACTCCAATGCTCCGTCAACATCTCGTAGTCAGCAATATGTGGAATCGCCATCACCGCCTCACACCATTACTGCCTCATGGCGGCTCCACGTCACTCCATCGGTAGACTATGAAATTCTATCAAATTAAGCTGTTAGGTGTAAATTAGGGCTAATTAGTGATAAATTAGGTTTGATTATGTTTTGAAGTAAATTAGGGCCAATTATGTTATATGTTATGTGTATCCCCCTTTTTTAGATATTTTCTACTGTTATGGTGATTTTATGATATATGATTGTGATTTTATGATTATTTGAATCAGTAGTGATTTATAAAGTTAGTTATGATGTCAGTTATGTGATGAGAAATGTAGCTGATGATTTATAAAGTTAGTTATGATATATGATTGTGATTTTATTATTATTTGAATGATTGTGTAACTGGTGATGATGTTATAACGAGAGTTTACGCGTTTGTGCTAATGAGATAAGAGCTTAGTTACGTCATAATTTGAACATTTAGTCTTTATTGGAAGTATCTGCGAAATTAATATTGTGAATAGGTGATAAGTGACGATTAGTAACTACTAATGTCGTTGAAATGATCTAGTTTAGGTGCTTCCGTTATTGAGATAAAAGCTTAATTCCGTGAGAATCTGAACATTTAGGAATTAATATTGTTTAGTGATAGTAGTAGATTCAAGTACATTAATAGTGAATTTAGGTACATTAATCTGAACATTCAGGTACATTACACCTTTATCGATGGGGTTTATGAAGATTCTATAAGACTTGGTTTGCACACGGGGAATCATTAGCACCGCAAGCTGGTCTTCATGTACCACATAATAATGTACACCATATTGAAATTGAGGATTTACAATTAGAGAACGAAAACCATTATAGAGATATGGTGATCGATGCCATAGACCCTGAATTTAGACAAAACTCTATAAAAGAAGTGCCAAACTCGCAAGCTGAAAAGTTCTTTCAGTTGCTCCGTTATGCTGCGGAGCCTTTGTGGGACGGATGCGAGAAGCATACTCGGTTATCAGCAGTCTCCCAGTTAATGAATTGCAAGTCAGAGTACAACATTAGTGAAAGTTGTTACAATCGTATATGTTCAATCGTAAGAAGCATGTTGCCTAATGATGCGACATTACCTGATGACTTTTATCAATAAAAAAAGATGTTGAAAAACTTGGTACTCGCATATGAGAAGATTCATGCATGCCCAAACGATTGTATGTTGTACTGGAAAGAAGATGCCAAAAAGAAGAAGTGCGACATTTGTGGTCATGCTCGGTTTAAGAAGGGAAGGAAAGGAAGAGGGAAACACAAGGAAGTACCTTACAAGGTGCTACGTTATTTGCCGCTTACACCGAGGCTTCAAAGATTATTCATGTCAAGTAAGTATGCCGAACATATGTCTTGGCATAAAAAAGGTCGTCCAGAAGGTGTTCTTACTCATCCATCTGATGGAGAAGCATGGAAACACCTTGATCGCAGTGATCCTTCATTTGCTGAAGATGCGCGAAATGTGAGGTTGGGTCTTTCTACGGATGGTTTTAATCCTTTCGGACACTCATCTAGACCTTATTCATGTTGGCCGGTATTTGTTACACCGTACAATCTTCCACCTTGGATGTTAGGTTATCAGCAGTCTCCCAGTTAATGATGAACTTGAAAAGAAAAGCTCGTAATAAAGCCTGTATTGAAGGTTCGATATGTGAAGCATACCTTATTCAAGAAACATCTAATTTTTGCTCCCTGTATTTTAAATCACATGTTCAAACAAAGCTAAATCGTGTACCAAGAAATGATGATGGGGGTTATGTTGGTCAGAATAATAAACTTAATATTTTTAACTATCCTTGTCGGCCATCCGGAAAGGCGACTGAAAGATTGTTGGATGAAAATGAATACAAAGCTGCACAAAGATATGTTCTTCTAAACTGTGAAGAGATTGTGCCATTTGTAAAGTAAGTTCAAGTATTAGCTACAATAGTATTAATATATGTGTATATCTAATCCAATTCTTGATGTAGAGACTTTGATAACTTGATGATGGCTAATAATCCAACACTTACTGATGGGGAGCTTGATAAGTTACGGGACATTGAGTTCTCCAAATGGGTTAAAACAAAGGTGAATGTCTACATTACAGTTTCACATAACAATTTCACCAATTTTAGTAACATAGTGACTTTGTCAGGTTCGACAAGATAGAAAAGCTAATGAGAGGATACGTGATCTTTGCAATGGCCCGAGTAAATTTGCAACATGTTACGATATTTGTTTTGTCAACGGCTACAAGTTTCACACAAAGGACTATGGGGAACATAAGGCAACAATTAATAGTGGTGTTTGTATTAAAGGAAGCTGCTACAATGAATTTGAAAAGGATTACTATGGAGTACTAACTGATGTTATCCAATTGCATTATGTTGGAAGCAATTCTGACATTACCGTCAACCATAGTTCTTGTGGACTTTGATCTAGATCAAGTTGTGACATTACCGTCAACAGAAGTTGAAGAGGTGGAACCTCAACCTGAGCATGAAAGCACATTAACACCTCAGTAGAGTGACTTGAAGTAGAAGAAGAATAAGAATTGGGGAAGAAGCGTAAAAAGATGAAGATGATTTTGAGTTATCGGATTCTGATGACGATTCCGATGACGAGTGATGTAGGCTTCACCATGCTTAATATTGTTCACGTTAAACAGAGGAATAGTAAAGATGTGCACTTTATTTGTTAGGCTAGGAAAGATAGTGAAGCGATGTCTGCGTAAGTAGTTGTTTTACATAAAGTAGTATTATGTGTTTTTAGTAATGTTTACAGAAAGTTATGGTCCAATTTTGTGTGTTTAGTATATTTTTCGTTTTCTGCAATTTAGGAACTCCAGCATGTCTTGGTAGCATTATGTATAGAGAGTGACACTGTCTATTGCATACTAAATTAGTGTTTGTTTACCACTTGACAACAGGTTCGAGGGGAATCTCGGTACTATTGTAGCAGAGGGAGAGGTGTTCATCGAGCAACGAAACCTGATAGGGTGACACGTAATCAGTCAACACCAACACAATCACATCACTCCATGTCACCAATAGCTGATTCGTCCAGAGTGTTTGAAGCCAGTGAAGAGGTGAAAGTAGTATTATTTGTTTTTAGTAATGTTTACTAGAAAGTATGTCAATTTTAGTGTTTAGTATGTTTGTCATTTCTGCAATTTAGGAACTCTAGCATGTCTTGGTAGCATTATGTATAGAGAGTGACACGGTCTATTGCATACTAAATTAGTGTTTGTTTACCACTTGACAACAGGTTCGAGGGGGATCTCAGTACTGTGGTAGCAGAGGGAGAGGTGTTCATCGAGCAACAAAACCTGATAGGGTGACACGTAATCAGTCAACAACAACACAATCACATCACTCCATGTCACCAATAGCTGATTCGTCCAGAGTGTTTGAAGCTAGTGAAGAGGTGCCTGATACAAGAGGTATACTCCTTATTTATAGAAGTATCTAGTCTTATTCAGATTTAAATTCGCTAATGTCTTAAGTGAAGATAAGTGTTGAGACATGAAACAACATACATTTTGTCAATAACATTTAACATGGTACTATGTTTCAATAAACCATAGGAGTCTTATCTCAATCCACTAATTATTAACATTGACATAGATCAAGAGTCATCTACTCGAAAAAGGGGACCGAGAGGAGCGAACCTGAACAAAAACATCCTGGCAAATTCATCTCAGAGAAAAGTGATACATATCAGTGGTTTAAAGTAAGTACAAACTCTTCTCTTTTTTGAGCTATAATTCAACAGCTAGTTATGCTAAATGTTATAGCTTTATATGTTTAAGCAATATTTTTTCTATTTTTCTAGAATTGGTTTCAAGTTTTGCATTACTTTTTGAACCTGATAAAAGTAGACTCACCCTTGAAAAGGCCCTGCATTTAACTCTGCTATAATTTAACTTTGTTCTTGTTCAATCCCACTTGCCACTCTGCATTATCAAAAAACAATCCAGGGTCAGCTATCTTCAGATATTCTAACCTGTGACACCTAATATCTATGCCCAATTACTAATTAACATATACTTTGAATAATGTAGCTACTTAGAGCATGAGGTTGTTCGAGCAATTACTAAAGATTTTAAGGCACTCTTTTATGGGGAAGAAACACAATGGCATAAACTTGATAAGGATCTGGTGGAAATCTTCTATAAAAGCTTTCAGGTTAGGTGATTAGTATTGATACATATTTTTGTGATTGTTATTAGTAAAACATTGTAATTATTTTTCATTTCGTGGCAGGATCGATATCAATACGAGGATAACGTTGATCCTGAAACAGCCAGACTTGTTTGGGAAGAAAGGGCTAAACTAAGATTTAGCGGTTTGTGGGTGTTAGTTAGAAAACACTGTAAAAAGAAGACAGGTAGTACTAACCCTGCTCATTGGAGATTGGTTTGCCCTGAATTCGTAAACGAAGAAGATTGGGACGGGATCCTTGCATCATGGATGACAGAAAAATGGAAGAAACGCTCTGCTGCTGGTGTTGCAAACAGAAAAAAAGTTCCAGGGGATGAAGACGGATCGTATGTTAGACACACCGGAGGGTGTGTCAGTTTTGAAATACACCGTACACGCTGGGTACGTAAAATTATTGCATATTGGTGATAACTTTTATTAATCCCTTACAGTTAGTGTTTATTGGTTTCCAGTAAGGTGTCTAGTGTAGGATTTTGTTTAGATTCAGCAGCTGATTGCGACTTTGACGAAATATTTTAAGATTAAGATTCTTTGTTAATCCTTGCAAATTCTTTTGGAAAATATTAGAGTAAATTAGTATTCAAAACAATAACATTGAGTTTCAACATGTCTGATTCAACTTATGGACAAAGTTGATTTCGTTTTACTGTATTTTGTGCAGGAGACTGAATTAAGAATTGAGATGACAGATATCGAGTTTTTTGAGAAGTTGCACAAAAAGGACAAAGGTAAAGGTACCTGGTGTGATCTCAGGGCGGAAAGGGCAGCAGCCAAGTATCGTGAGATTGTCATGAAAAAAGAATGGTGCTGATGATTTGGTTGATATTCCATTTGACGACGAAGCATGGGCAGAAGCCACTTGTTTTACCAAGAACAACAAAGGATATGGATTTGGGCTTACAAAACAAGCAGAGAGGATATGCAGGAAGGCAAAGAGAACTAAAAGATTGCGTGTATTTTATATGTTTTTAATATAATATTTTATATGATGGCCATATTACATATATTCCAAAAACACTTCACAATAGTTACAAATATTTATCAAACATTCTTAATAGCGTATCCGACATTATGCATTGATAACTTGTATTCTGGAGAAATATTTAATTTTTCAAGTTTTATTAGGTATATGAAATTCTCAAATTCTCCCTTATATGATAAACGAATCTAAATGGATGATAAAAGAAAAAGTTCTATGTTCAAGTACCGTGGTAGTAGAACGTTAGATATATTGTAATACATATTTGCACAAAGTTCATTCATGTTTCACTCGATAAATTAATGATTTGGATACAAAAAAGATACTACATACGTGCACCTACTTCATGTTTCAATCGTTAAACGATTCTATATAGAAAAGAAATATGAAACGGTCTTAATAAAAATTTATAAAACTTAGCCTAAATTACCAAAAGTCCAAAATAATACCATTCTACGATCCTACGATCCGATCCGATCCTACGATCCTATCTACGATCCTACGATCCTGAAACGATCCTACTTGAATTGCGATCTTGTTACGATCCTGATCGTTTTTTGTGTGTGGGATCGTAGGATCGTACGATCCTACGATCAGGATCGCGATTTTGACAACCTTGATTTGGTTTATATTCCATTTTGACGACGAAGCATGGGCATAAAGCCACCTTGTTTATCCAAGAACAACAAAGGATATGGATATGGGCATACAAACAAAGCAAGAGAGGATATGCAGGAAGGCAAAGAGAACTAAAAGATTGCGTGCATACAATTCAAGAAGGAGTGATGAAGCTTGGATTGAATCAGAAGTCTCTGCCAGAGTAGAAAAACGTATGGAAGCATTTGAGGTTGACATGCAACAGCGAGTTCAGGAACAAGTGCAGGTACAAGTGTAGGAACAAGTTGAGAAATTCTTGGCTGGCCTGCAAAATCGAGCTCCCACATATTGGTGATTCACTTTGATAATGACCAAATACTTTGGTACTTCTAGTACTTATAACTGATCTTCAATACTTTTGTTACATTTGCAATACCTTCTGGTGTTATGCTAGTCTCATGTTTGATCGCTTATTGAAGCGAATCATATGATGGTTTATTGTAGAGATTTATTTGGATTTTAGTAAAATTTCATTTGGTATAACTTTTCTTGTGTTTTTGTATATTTACATAATTACTCTTTCAAGTAGGTTTATATAGAATTACATCGCACGTTGTTTGTTAATAATGTAATTAGCAAGGAATATAATTTTGATGCTAATTATTTCAAAATGGCAACAATTGACTTTAAAATTCGTTGCTAATTTAACAACGACTAACATGTTCGTTACATTTTTAAATTAGCAATGACTATAAATGCTCCTATGCATTTTCGTTGCATACCCAGATTAGCATTGATTGATTTAGCATCAATTGGTGTTAGTTGCTATTTGCGTTGCCAAACACGTTTAGCAACCATTTTTTCATATGTTGCAACAAATTTAAATCGTTGCTAACGGCGCTTTCTCTTGTAGTGTGCATGTCTTTTATCCGTAACGTAAGATAGTGCTTACGATTTTTAGGTAAATATACGAATATACAAGTTTTAATAAGTATAAATAGTGACCAAGATTTCGTCACTGATGTTCATCATGTCAATGATCAAATTTTTCTCACTTAAGTATTAGAGAAGAATATGAGTTTTTGTCCTCTAGTAGGTAACAATCTGCCTTAACAAACAATCTAGATTACATGCTATGAACATAAACTTTGACTAGTTAATGCATATTAACCCACTTCGTGATGTTGCAATGTGGTTTAGATTTAGCAATGTTGACTCACCTTCCATATCATTCCCATTAGGCATTGTATATGATTGTGTTTTGAACATATGTTTCTAATTTTTTTCACAACTCAATACACAACGTTTATAAGTATATGTTTTGGCCGCTTATTCTTCCGGCATAAATATTTTTGTGCGGTCAGAAAAGATGACGTTTTTGATCGGTTTTATCCAACTCCCGTGGTTGTAAACATTGCCTCAGCAGGTGCAAGGATTTAGGGTTAGGGTTTTCCCAGCTTTTTTGTGAACAATAAAAAAGAAGATTATTTAGTATCTAATTGCTAGTTATAACTATAAGCGTGCGTTTGGTTTAGGGGTATGGGATCCAAATGAGGGAATGGCTTTCATTTCCAACAAAGTGGTTTGGTTATCGGTTTTGTTTTCCAAAATAGGTATGAAGCCCACAATAGTAGGCATTTTCTAAACCTCTCATAGGTGGTGGGTTTGTAAACCCATTCTCATACCTATACCCTTAGTGATTCCTTAATACAAACCAAACGCCCCCTAACTCGTTTATATGCCATTTTTTCTAGGTTAATATATGCTAAGATCGCTTATTTTAATCCTTTTTTCATATCACATAATTTTTTTATTTTAGACACATAAATGTGTGGAGAAAGTTGCTCTAAATTTATTGTTCAAGCAACTCAAAGGCTATATTTTATGCTGGCATCATAGTTTCAGATATCATTCGTTTATTACTATATATCCTATTAGAGGTCAAATACGACGTCGTATTTGTTATGGCCCAAACATGCTTTCCATTGGGCAGGCCCATTGGTTTGTTTTTTTTATTATTTTTTTTTTTTAAATAGGCAATATATAAAAAAAAATTGCTCCGCATAAAGTAGGAAAAAAATTACAAACGTACTGACTTATTCAGATAAAAAAATACTTGCGACATGAGGCCAAAAAACCCCGCGACATGAGGCTCAACACATAAACCCATATAAAAAAAACTATCAAACATGAGACATAAAAAATAAACCAGCAAAAAAAAAATACAAAAGTACATATTTTTTTCAGACAAAAAAATTCCCGCGACATGTTGGCCAACACATACGCCCATATAAAAAAAACTATCAAACATGAGACATAAAAAATAAACCAGCAAAAAAAAAATACAAAAGTACATATTTTTTTCAGACAAAAAAATTCCCGCGACATGTTGGCCAACACATACGCCCATATAAAAAAAACCCAACTCTTAAACATGAGACCGAAAAAATAAACCCGCGAAAATAATATTAAAAAAATATTGCTCGGCACAAAATAGGAAAAAAATTACAAAAGTATTGATTTACTCAGATCTAAAAATATTCGCGACATAAGACGCAACACATAAGCCCATATAAAAAAACAACAAACTATTAAACATGAGACCGAAAAAATAACTCAAAAATAAAAATAAAAAAATTAACTCACCAAAAAAAACAAACTATTAACCCACACAAAAAAAAATTACGCTCAGCGACAACGTGTGAAAAATTAACGTCCCGCAGCAGCGCGCGGGTAATCCTGCTTGTTAATAAACATAGCTAGTCGTTGAACGAAGTAATCTTATGATGTAATATAATTATCGATATTATCTTTGCTTGAATCCATGCGTTAGTTTTATTTGGAATTAGTTAAGCTTTATTACTCAGTTCTGATTCTTGTCTTGAAACCATATTATAACCTCCTAGGGAATATGGAGCCACTTGGATATGACGAGCTACTACTTATTTCCGAAAAGATTCACCATGTCCATGACCGAAAATCATTCTATCAAGATTCCAATCAAATCTCGAAAGTTAAATGTATTCACCTACAAAAGGTTTTTTTTAACCATGATCTCCGACACACTGCGTGACTAATCTACGGGGTTTGAACCCACCGCCACACAGACTCAAACAACTCATTTTTTCAGAAGATTGGCGTGACCACTTCAAGATTGTTTACATCTAGCACACTACAAGAAATATGGGAACAGGTGACGGCATTTTCCCCGGCGACATTTGTCGCTGGGGAAAAGTCACTAAACGACAAAAATTGGTCCTACATGGCACCAATTCTCGTAGACTTATTAAGTCAAAGAAATCGAAACTTTTCCCTAGCGACATGTCGCCGGGGATAATATCGTTATATCTTGACCAATTATTTGTACGTAAAACGTTGCGGGAATTTTTCCCGCTTCGTTTTTCCCGGCTACATGTCGCCGGGGATTCCTCTGTTAGTTTTAAAAAAACAATTAGTGTTAATAACGTTTGTGGTGACGTGGACATTATTTTCCCCAGCTACATGTCGCTGGGGATACCACGTTAATTAAAAAAAATTAATTAGTGTCGATTGGTTTGGGCTTTTATATTACCAAAATGGGCTCCTGGTTTATTTTTGGACGGTCGACATGTCGCCGGGGATAGTGTTTGACTTTGTTGACTTTCAACTAAACTATGTTTTTTATGTTCGTTTCGGTCCGATATTCCGTATATTTTAACAAAAAAATATAGATACGTCTTAAGGTGTGTTAATGTTTGTATCATTGGCATGTCGAGGTGATATCGTTATACATAAACACATTCATATCATAAAAGTTTAAACAAAAATATTTAATAATTGTAAAACAAAAATAAAACATGTTTTATTGGGTTATTGCATGTTATCTGGCATCTTGGCATATTCCAAGGAATAAACTATGGCATATTCCCTGGCCATAATAATTCAAACTAATTATACATAAGTGGGACCGGCGGCTTTATTATTTAAACATAATGGTAGGACCGGCTTCTTTTTCTTTGTAGACTTTGTGGCACGCGTTTGTAGACTTTTGTTACATGCGGGCCCTTCGAGCTTCTGGACAAAGTTGGATGGGACGATTCGATTTTATCGCTTGCAGACTATAATCATCCCATCCGACTTTTATAGTGTAAAAATGGAAAACAAGATTTTAAAGGGGTGTTTGGCACTAGCAGTACTAACTTGAGTTAGTACTGTTGGTTTGCTTTTGGACCTTAAATCAGATTCAACAAGCTTTAATTTGGCCTTAAAGACATTTTATTTTAGCTTTTAAAGTTTAAAACTCAAAATTAAGGTTTAAGCTAAACATGTTTTGAATCTGTAGGTTTCTTGTTTTATCATTCAGCTTATTTG
>BQNB010068022.1:0-33987 GCA_026074375.1 Tanacetum coccineum | reverse complement strand
TCAACATCATAATAGTGATCCAAGGTAGATGGTGTGATGTTAATTTGGGAACTAAATGCAGTGGACACAAAACTCCTATCAGCACCAGTATCAAATAAGATAGAAGCATGGCGGTTATTGAGAAGGAACGTACCCGTCACGACATTGGAATCTGGGTTTATCCCCGCATGCCCTACTGCATACACCTTCGCTAGAGCATTGGCATTTCTAACCTGATTACCACGGTGGTACGCTATAATATACACTAATATATAATATTTCAACAAGAGCAATTAAGAAAATTCCCTAAGGAAAATTCACTCTTTAAAAAATATATATATATATAATATATAATATACGTATGTTTTCCGGAAAGTATGATTTCCCGGGTCATTTTCACAACGATTTGAGAAATTGAAATCTCGCTTGATATTGGATACTGATTTGAATGGGTTCGAAGATTGATTGGGTTTTCTATAACTACTAATTAAAAACAAGTAATTAAAAACAATTAAAGCACTTAACAAAATACGGGAAACAAATAAAATGCGACAATTAAGCAAGTAAACTAAAATTAAACCCTAAAAATGCAAACTAATTTTCTAAAACTAGAATAAGACAAAAGAAAATTTTTGGAAAAAGAAAAATATTTTTGGCTTTTTAGATTTAAAGATATGACTTTTCTAAGATTTAAACTAATTAAAAACTTTAAAAATTAATAAAACTATTAAAAATATAATCCTACAAATTTTATAAAAAATTATACTAGATAAATAAAAAGTGCAGAAATTTTATAAAAATAAAAGCCCTAATTTTTATCTTTTAATTAAAGCTTAATTAAACTAATTAAAACTAAACCCTAATTATTAAATAAAACTAATTAAAACTAATTAATTAATTAACCAGGGACTAATGGTGCAAAGACCTAAAGGACTAACGGGGAAACTAACTAACTAACGTAAGGACTAACAGAAAAACAATTGAAATTGAAAAGTTACAAAACCTACCCTGAAAGTCTAGCCCGATTTCAAAATAAGTCCATTAAGGCCCAAAATAAGTTCAGTAATTAAAAAGTGCTTATTATCAAAAACTTTCAAAAGCAAAGTTGTAGAAGAGGATGGTGTGAACAAAATTAACAAAAGCACTAAGGGCTGAAACCCACTAATAAGCTCTATAAAAGCTTATTAATAAGCTGAAAACAGAAACAAGGGGTTTCCCCTTGGTTTTACTTATAAGCTTGCAAAAAGCTCAAATTAAACTCAAATTTAAAAAGAAAAGGAGTTATGGAAAGCTTATGAAGTGCTTGAACTTATTATGAAAAGAGAAAAGAGCTGGAAACATATTAAAGCAACTAAAAATGACAAAGAAATAGACAAACTCAGGAAACTCATTAAAAAGCACAAAATCTTAATAAGCCAAAAAGTTCAATAAGCTGAATTAAACCCTAAGCTCTTGCATTCTTAATTACTAGCTAATAGACTATGAAATTAAGTAATAAAAACAGATACTAACATAGAACAATTTAAAGCTTAAACACAAAACTAATGCCCTACTGTTTTTTAGCTTTGGCTTTTTTAATGACTTTTAAGAGCAAAAATAAGCTAGAAAATTAAACTGCAAATGAAAATAAGTGCTGATTTAAACTAAGCTATATGAATTCTAAAACATATCTAAATCCTAGCTCCTAATCTCTACAATGACTAACCTAAATGAAGCTATAAAAGATCAGCAGTACCTAAGAAAGTACTGCTGATGCACTTTGCACAAACCAAGGCCAAAGTGCAGGCACGCAGGCTCCCTTTGAGGTTTGGTGCTGCACTAAACACTCTCTTTGAGTGTGGATAAACACAAGACAAGCACAAACAAAAGCCTAGAGGACCTAACTTAAAAATAAGCAATCCTAGTTTAAGATTTAAAGTGTCCTGGTGCTGAACCTTTTAAAATAAGCCATAACTTTTTCATTTCCAAAATTTAACCTATAAAAACTATTTAAAACTTGTTAATTTGTAAAAACTCACCTGACTCAAGAGTTTTGCACAAATTTTATTGACTTTTTATGGTCAAAATGGCTTATGCCAAACACTCCTTAAGATTATTGACAGATTTGAAAAGCTTCATGAAATGAAATCTATTTATCAAGAGCCTAACACCAGATGATTTTTAGCTTATAACAAACCTAATTAACTCTAATTAACAACTAATTAAGCAATGATCTAAGATTTAAACTAATTTTCTACTATTTTTGGTTTTTTAAGACTTATATGACAAATTATATAAGAACTATGATCTAGACTAAGAAAATCAAAAACAGATTAACAATTAGGACTATTAAGCTAAATGATCCACAAATAAGCACTAATAAGCTAACTTATACAAGATAAGCAAGATCTAGGATATAAAGCAAATAAGACAACTATCTAAGCTAAAAAGCAAGGAAAATAAAGAGAGACTTACTTATTCCTCTAGCTAAATAAGAGGTCCTATTGAAAGGCAGCTGCAAGCTCTCCTAGCTTATAAATAAGCTAGGAGTTAAGTCCATAGAGATCCTTCCTTTACTGATCTCTCTTCCAAATAAGCTCATGAATTCAAATCCAAAGGTAAATAGAACTTAAGCTGATTTATTGAATTTAAGTATGATTAAGACAATTTTAATAAGCTCTATTTCAGCTTATAGACTGAAAGAGCTTAATATGAGCTTATTAAGCGAAAAAAGAGTTTATAACTAAATTAAACTAAATTTCATTAGTAAAAACTAAATTACATTCCTTAAAAAAAAGAAATTACAACTGATTAAAAATTACATTAAGCTTAAAAACTATACTAGGCTAAAAACTCGAAAAGGAAAAAATAATCAAAAAAAAAGACATCCATGTGTGTGTGATGAAGGTGCTATTTATAGCCCATAGTGAAGCTTCTAGGCCTCCTGAAACATCTCCAACCTTTTAATCCGCACCCTTGATTCCGTCTAATCATTGCCAAATGAATTTTGAGTCGGTTTGATTAATTTTGTGGTATCTAAGACCCGCCAACGAGTCCATACCAATGGGAATCGATGTGCTAGTTGTGTAGTAGTATAGCATAAAAATCCCACCCACTAAGTGTGCTTTCTCCTAGCTGACGTGGCTAAACTCATGAGTAGGTTAAGTAATCCCTTGATAAACTGAATTTGACCCTTCATTTGTGTTAGAGAGTTCTTGATTGAACTAACGCATCCCTTTTGATATTGAATTTGCCCTTTGATAAAGTGAGTGGTAACTTTATGGACGATGATGAAAAGTAAAATTTTCTTCGCTCCTTTTTACAACTGAAAACCGGGTAATAACTTTTAACTTTGAGCACATTGCAATTTCGTTCCCGCTCTTTCTTTTCTCCCTTGTTAGTTTATAAAAGCTTTGGAAATAATGGCAAGTTTGGTCCCTGGAGCTTATAATAGAAGAGTTGGGCTATGGCTTTTGGGCTTTAAGGATCAGGGGGAGTCCAATTAGGCTTAGGGACCATTTATGAACTTTTCTGAAAGTTGAGGGGCTTAAATGGAATATTTTAGGTCTTGTTGACTTTTGTTGACCATGGTTTGACCATTTTGACTGAGGGTTTGACTTTCTGGCTTCGGCTTTTGTTCACATCTTCCGTTTATCGTTGCGCTAAACTTGATGAATGTCATGGAAAAGTTTAGTCTTAAGAATTTGGTTATACAACCAGGATGACAAGCGGCAAATGTCATGTAGCATGTCATTTTTGCAAGCTCTTAGGCTGCTGTATGTACTGTTGGGATGAAGCCTTGCTGAATGGGATTTCACGATGAGTTTAAGCAAGAATGTATCTCTATTATTGGAATATGATATAATGAATATACATCGGTATGTTCAGAAACAATGGGTTTTTCATCAGCAGTTTCAGAAAGTGTAAAAGTGTAATCACAATAGATTTGTAGTTGGCGGTTTTTTAGTATTGCTGAACTTGCTGCTTCTTAAATTAGAATCGTTGTGGTCCTGTATATGTTATGTTATTGTGTATGTCGTGTTTAGAAATACATAATTTACAAAAATGTTTGCTTTTTAACAAAGAAACCTCTATAAAAAAAACACGGTAGACAAAACTTGTCACAGCGAAGCGCGGGCTTCAAAAACTTGTTTACTACGTTACGTAATAGTTTGTTGATGACTCGAGCTGTTTGTTTGCAAATTATTTGAAAGAGCGTTAGGGTAGCATCTCTCTTACTTTTTCTGGAATGTAGTTGCATTGGTTGTTAAAATTTTGATTCTGAATTTAAGATCTTACGATATTGCAAAACAAAAATGATCAAGATCTTTGATAGGATCTTTGCAACGTTGAGATCTTATAGGATTTCGATCTTTGACAATATGATCTTAAGATCTAATCCGATTCGATCTTACTTTTCTCGAACCTCAAACTAAAAAATTACAAATTTATAGATTGTGTTTTGTACAATTTTTGAAACAACATGTTAATCTTTTTAAATATTTCATAATCGTAATTTATGACAATATTTATATAAAATATTCATATAATTTTGTGTTTATGATAAATAATAATATATAGATTTGTATAATATTACAAAAACAAAAAATGATAATAAAGTAGGATCCTATGATCCTGATCCGATCTTCATTCTCAATCTTGCAAAAATGAACACGATGCTAAGTAAAATCCTTGCATACGACACAAACACAAACCTAAAGTTGAAAATGAAAACAAAGACAAAGTTAAGATATTAAAGGCGTGTATTTAGCATGTATTCAAGAGTTTTTATTATATTAAAATTAGGGTCTTAATTACAGTATTTATTATATTAAAATTAGGGTCTTAATTACAAGACAGTAATATGTTTTTTGAGTAGTGCTATTTAGACTTAAAACATATGCCTAAATACATGTCTAATGCATAAATCATTTGTAGAATTGTATTATGTATTTTCTCTCTTCAAATTTTCACCAAATCATTTTTTAAATCATTAAGTACATTTGTAGACACAATTAGCAAGCATAATAAACATTTTTCTTTTTTTTCATTAATATATTAACAAGGTATTTACAAATCACTAGAGGTGGCTGATTTGGTAATAAGGCCCTATAAGAATCATCACCCAAACCCAAAGTGCGAGAAATCTAAAGATCAAACTATGCTCTAAGCAAACAATGCTTTTATGCAAACTATGCTTTAATTTCGGTCACGTCAACCTTCTCAACGGGGAAACATTACCCGCTTTGAGTTTAAAGTTATGAATTATGATCTTAAATTTTACCTATTGCACATGCCATTTATGTTTCTATTCGGCCATTATTCGTTAACAAAAAAAATTTGTATGTTGCGTGTATAAGCATATGCTTTGATGGGTTGATATGTCTTCCTTTTATTTCTATAAACATCGGTTCTTTACGCATCACTTGGTGTTAAAAAAAAGTAGTCGGTTTGTTTCCTTCTTTTGTTGAATTCTTTTTCATGGTTTGAAATTATTTGATAAATAAAAAGCTCATGTTTTTCGAGAACAATTAGAAATGGTCGTCTAAACAAAAACTTACTAATTACTATGTCACGTTCTTGAAGCCGAGCTCCAGGGAGTTGCCACCGTTGTTCCAAATATTGTTGGCTCAACAATCTACTTCTTGGACTTTGTTGTCGTGTTAATACGGCTACGGTGATCTATTGTGATAATGTAAGTGTCATTTTTCATTAGGATAATCTCGTCAACGTCAATAAACAAAACACGTAAAATGGATAATCACATTTGTTAATGTGTGCATAAGAGTAAAGATTTTTGAATGAACTAATGCGTGAAAATGTGGCATGCGGTCAATCCCGAGTCTTATTACCTATTTACAAAGACTCTATCAAGAGTTCTTATTGAATGAATTTGGGTCTAAACATACTAAAGCCTCCTAGCTTCGAACGTTGTAAAAGATTTGTATATATACCTTTGAATACCATTTGTATTTTAGGTTTATGTAGTATCATTATTAGAGGGGAGGGAACGGATGGCTGGTAGCTTGGCGCCAAGCCTTGGCGCGAGAAAGGCCGATGGCGCACCACTCCGCGGCTCGCGTCAAGCCTTCTCGCGCCGTGGCTAACAGCCCAAGCCAAACTCAATTTTTTTTTTTTTAAAATCTATCCGTTAGGGGGAGCGGATATTCAAAAAAATACCCCCAAAATCACAATTTTACCCCTTTAAAAATCCTATAAATACCCCCTTTTTATTTCATACTTCACACACACTTTCAATACATCTTCTACTTCAATACTTCTCTTTTTTCTTTCAAATATGGATCAAAATAATCTCAACGATTTTGACCCAACCGACACATACGATCATTATGATGCTTTCTTTCAACCCGACTATGATCGATATATGCGGGATTATGAGTCGTATCAACATTATGTGGGTTTGTGTGAGCAAGAAGCCGGGGGTTCGAGTGATGGTCCAAAGAGGAGGAGGACATATATATTTCGTGAACGAGAAGAGGCGGAACAAAGGCTAATCGACGACTATTTTGGTGACGACGAGTATGAACCGAAATATCCTGAAGAAAAGTTTAGGCGCAGGTATCGTATGAGTTCTACACTTTTTAATAAAATACTCAACGATATCTTAAGTTATAATGTGCAACCCCTGCCTGAGTACTTTAGGTATTTTAGAGTACGGATCGATGCGATCGGTCGTAATAGTATTGGTCCTATTTTAAAGTGCACATCCGCCATACGCCAAATGGCATACGGCACTGCACCTGATGCATTTGATGAGTATTTGCAAATTGCTGAACGTACTTCACGAGAATGCTTAGATCACTTTACTAAATGCATTCACGTTTTATATCATAATAATTTTTTAAGAAGGCCAACTGCAACTGATATTCAAAAAACATATCAATTGCACGAAGAAAAACATGGACTCCCGGGAATGCTCGGGAGTATCGATTGTATGCATTGGGATTGGAAAAATTGCCCAAAGGCCTTACATGGGCAGTTCAAAAGGAGTACTCATAAATACCCAACTCTTATGTTAGAAGCTGTTGCTGATCAAAAATTGTGGATTTGGCATGCATATTTTGGGGTTCCTGGTGCGAATAATGATTTAAATGTGTTATATGGTTCCCCATTATTTGATGATGAAATTGCTGATATAGCTCCAGAGTGTCCGTTTGTTGTAAACGGGCATACATATAGGAAAGGTTACTATTTAGCCGACGGTATTTATCCAGCATGGTCTACGTTTGTCAAAACGTTTTCTGTTGCAAGGGATGAAAAATCCTTGAAGTTTAAGAGAGTTCAAGAAGCTGCAAGAAAAGATATTGAACGGGCATTCGGAGTCCTACAAGGTCGTTGGGGTATTATACGACAACCCGCGCGTGCAATGCAAATCAACACCCTCAAGAGAATCATGTATTGTTGTATAATTTTACATAACATGATATTGGAAGACGAGGATAGGTTACTAAACTATCAACTTTTGTTCGCCTAAGTTACTAAATTTTTTTTTGTTCATTTGGGATACTGGACTATCAAAGTTTAACTTTAAGGTTACCGAACAACAAAAGTGTGTTCATTCAGGTTACCTCGAATACTGGCAACCGGTATAGTGTGTTTTGACCTTCTCCACGTTAGCTTTTTGTGGGTCCAGTTATCCAACTCATAAACTTATTAGGTTATTTTACAAGTATGTTACTCAACTTTGCGAATTTGTTCGCTTAAGTTACTAAAGTTTGTTGTTTTGTTCATCTAAAAATACCTCTAGAAAATACATCTTTTTATACACGTTTTTATCCATGTTTTTATATGCATTTTTATACGCACATTTTTATACACGTTTTTATACACACAATTATTTATATATATAGTACAGTGAAAGTGATTTCATTGAACTGAAAATAAAGAATAGTACAGGGTATTTATACAAGAAATGAGCGGGAAAAGAAAAACTAACTCTAACTAATTATCTTCTAATGTTACAACATAAACCCTTAAACTTTCTATAAGTTACACTTTGGTCCTTGTAGTTTATGCAATGCTTCTCTTACAAAAACCGTGTATAAAACTGTGTGTATAAAAACGTGTGTAAAAATTCGCAAAGTTTAGTAACTTAGGTGAACAAATTCGCAAAGTTCAGTAACTTATTTGTATCAGAAGTCAAATGTCACGCTGGCAATGTAACCAGGAATTAACACTAGCAACCCGGTCACCGATAGTTCGATACCAAATTTAACCGGTTTTGATAGTCCAATAACCCAAATGAACAAAAAAAAAGTTTAGTAACTTAGGCGAACAAAAGTTGATAGTTTGATAACTTGTGTATCTAAAAACCCTAAAATGAGTATGTTTATTAGTTGTGGAATCATTTCCGATATCATTGTTTGTGAAAATTACATATTTGAACAGTCAGTGAATAACCATATAAAAGAGAGACTACTTTTTCTTGGATATTAAAAATGGACCGCCCACTCGTGTAGAATTTTCAATGTCGTTCACGAGTGAAACGTGCTCGGTTGGTAAACACCCACGTCACATAGAACTTATGCACAAAATGATTAGTTCCGCAGAACTTGTTCCAATAGTCCTCATGACATTCACATAGCAATCATAGGCACATAGCATTGTACAAAAGAAATAGAAGTTTTACATGGATGAAAAAGCATTGAAAAGAATTTGAGTATCATATTCCCCCAACGAAAAAGTGTTTAAAAAGTGGGGCTACGAGAACTCAACTTAACAAAGGTAATAAGTAGCAGATAATATGATGGTCAAACAACGGCATACAACGGCTTCCTGACACGACCTAACAATTCGTTTGACTTAGAATTATATTTGAAATGTGTACTTAAAATTGATGCACAAGAGTTTTGAAAATGTTTCGTATTACTGCTTTTAGTAGTATTGGTTGTGTAGTGGTTGGTGATTTAGACTCGAATAAAATATGTCAAAGTATGTATATTAGGTATAATACACTTATACTATTTTAAAGAAAACAGACAAGTAAAAACAAGCAAGAATTTGATAATAGATAATAAGTAATATGTTCCGGTAATCCGGCCGGTAATCTCAAGTTATCTAGTTTAATCGTATTAGTTTTAAGGTACAACTCGTTTTAATTACACGAAACAATTTAGATAAGTTTTATAATTTATAAAATTATAAAATATATTTTTCGTCTTTTAGTCGATTTATCAAAATAATAATATTATATTATTTCGTCTTTTTGTTGGTTTTTTTTAAGAAAGTAGATATTTTGTAAAATATTCTAAGTATAGTGTCTTTATAAAATTTCGGCATGATCCGTTCGTTTATAAAACATTTTCCAAGGTTTTAAAACCTCATTTTCCAAACACTTTTCCTCAAATAAGCCAATTTCGACAAAATTCTCAAAATCTATATTTCGTAATGTTTATCAAGACGCATTTTTTCAAACGACTATCTAATATATATATATATATATATATATAAGTATGTATTACTTTCAAAAGTCCATTTTAAACATGTAAAATGACTAGTTTTTGCTTATTGGGCCTTAAGACCCAAGAGTGGTCAAAAACTTTATTATTAGGTTTTAAATCCAATTTATGCCCAATATCAAGCTCATTAATAAATATAAGTTCGACAAATAAGCCACAACATAAGTCAAGGCTTACGGACCAAGACTAAGCCATGGTTTGGCTTAGCTCATTGGGTCGTGGCCTCTTAAGCCCAAAACAAGCTATCCGGAGCTTATTTTTAAACTGTTACGTGTACGTTTAGATACCAAAATAAGCTATAATATAAGTCATGAAACTAAGCCAGGCCACAATAAGGTCCACAATAAGCCGCGGCTTATTAGGCCTTATTGGGCCGTATGTAGTATAAGCCCAAAACCAAATCCGCATAGTTTTAAATAAGCTATTAAGCTACGTACTATTTTTTATTCTCAAACTAAGTATTGAAAATATGACAAATAAGGTAACTTACCAAAGTTACTTCCTTTTTGACCCTTGTGGTTTTCGAACCATATAAGACCAAAAATAAGCTCACCAAGCTTATAAATAAGCTAAATAAGCTATAATCCATAATAAGCACCCTTTATAGTATTTCATACATTTTTCGTGTTTGATTTTTAGAAAACGCATCTATGCATCATTAGGCTACTAAAAGTACAAGAATTTTTAAATAAATGATAACTTACAAAGAGGCTTTTGAAGACGAGACCGACCCGAAACCGACAACCCAAATGTTGTTTTTATGAACCCACGCCCATTTGAATCAACCCGAAAACACTTAAACCTTCATGTTTTTAAATCAAAAGAGGAAAAATGTATTGTTTTTTGTGTGTTGTAGTTGGGACGTGAGCAAGAGAAAATGAGAGGAAGAGAGCTTTTAATTTTTATGATTTGTAACTATGTGTTTTTGAAATGAAAGGAAAATAAAGGATATGGTGTACCAAGGGAGACATGATAGCTAAAATAGTGCTTTGTTCTCCCCGTTGGTGTCCTAACCAGCCAAGCATCCTAGGGGGACTTCCGGTTGCTTCGTTTTGTGTCGGGTTATCTTATCGTTCCTAGTTCATGATTTTAAAACGTGACCCGAAGTTTTCTTGCATTTTTAAAGAATGTAAAAATATGTTTACTTAAACTTTGAATATTCACACTATAGGTCTTAAAGTTATATTGTTTTAGTTTTAGTGTGCACCATTAATGGACGTGCCAGAACGCGTTGTTTGACATTTTGAGCCTTTTGCGGGACAAACCTCCTAGAACTTGATCAAATAGTGATATAAGCATTTAAATGAAATAATTCTAAGAATTAAAGAACTATAAAATGCTTAACATAGAAATTGACTACCGTCTACACGGTCACTGATTCTGCCGGATACAGTAGAAGTCAATAAAATTGAGAATCTGATAGAACATCCGAAAATTTACGTTTTATGTAAACGTTATCATGAAATATGAAAAAACTTAATAAAATAAGTTTATTAGAATAATCCAAGGTATTTAGACGTGATTTGACTTATTTTCGTACCGGTATCCGCTGCGTGACGTTTTTCGCTGTGCGCGGGAAAGATTCCCGGTAAGTGATTGTATGCGACCGTAGTCATTTAGAAAATAGAAATTTGAATCAAAAGTGATTCGTTCATATAGAAATTTGACATTTGACAGTCGGTTAAACCAAAACTGTCTAGCAAAAATTGAAGTCAACAAAAGTCAACTGTGAGCTTCGTAGTATGTAGATATGTAGTCATGGTATTTTAAAATACATTGGCCTATGAAAAATCACCAGTTATCACAGTCTAACCCCCTTAAAAGAATGTCGTCCCGAAATTCAATTCGAGTCATCTAGTATCATGGTGCAGGAAGAAAAGGCATAGGTGTTTAGCATGATGTACTGACTTTCCTTGTTCATTTAGTTTCTAGAAATGAGGTTTCCATTTGTTGCTCAATGACTTAGTTCTAGATGTTGGCTTGAATATTCTTCAGAAGTGATAAAGGTTTTCATCGAAGGGCGTTGTGTATTTTCCATTGTTTTACAGTCCATTAGCTTTTCTGGGAGTCTAAAACGCGAGATTTCGGTCGGTTGTTCGAAAACGACCCAGTACGCGATGTGTCAGTGTGATGTTTTAAGAGTTTCTGTAGTGTCTTGCCCTTGGGCGTCTAGCCGATTCAATTAGACCCATAGGAAGTAAGTATTCGTCACATCACAACCTATGTTTTGGTTTATCAGTCATTATCCTACGTTCTTTCATCATGGTATGCCTAGGATCCTTCTGGTCAAACCATTCCTTTGTCTCCTCTTGTTCACATAGTGTTGAGTAATCTAACTACCAGAGTCGTGTGAATATGAAATCCTCTGTATCTAGGCAATGTTAGGTTTACGTCTTAGACAACCTATGTTGTTGTTAATACTCGCGTTGATTTGTAGGAAATAAAGTTTTGGTTTGAGTTGTACCTAATATGATTGAATTTCCTTGTGTAGTCGCGGCATGTTGTCTAGCTTTTCGCCTCCTGTGTGTGTGTAGGACATTGCGACTTGAACACCCTTCAAGCCCCGCTTTCTTAAGGTTGTTCGTCTTTCTACGGTGGTGTTAGTGCTTAAAGTTGAAAATTATTAAGCAATCCTAACAGTTTACTTGGTTCTACGTTAGCTAAAGGATCCTCTTAGGGGTCTTTTGAGTTCTTCTCAACTTTGGAAATAAGATATCAAGACGTCGTCACGATCTATCTTAGCAAGTTGGTTCATTTGAAATAGTTGTAATGAAAAGAAAAAAAGTGTGTATAGAGATTTCACTAGGAGTGGTAACCTTAACGGAAATGAGTGGTAAGTCATGGCATAAGAGGGTAGAGATAGATGGTGTATATAATCATGTAAAAGAACTACTGAGTACTATTAATCCATAGATTTCGTACAAGATTTTCCTACTGCTAAAGAATTTCATGGAGGTCAATTTTATCACGAGTGAATTAGGAGGCACATCAGAATTCAGTGTTGTGGTCATAGCTTATATGGCATGGTCAAATACTACTAGAAGTTAAAATCATGGCGTTTTTATCTAAGCTTATCTTACTAAGCGTAAAGGAGTGTCAGTCTAAAGTAATTTATCAAGCGGCTATATCGGCGAGGGTAAGCTCTGCCGTCCTTGGGCAAAATTATCATACACCTTAAGCTAAGTAACAACTTTGAACCTAACTTAACTTCACAACTCAATCAAACAAGAACTGTCATGAAATTAAGCACCAAGTTGTTATTACAACTTAATGCTTTTGAGAAGTCTGTTTTATTCTGGGTTCGCTCAAAACAAACGAATGGGGGTCAACGGCTAAGATTGATGATGTTAGCGAAGAAGGTTAGGGGTACAGTCAAGGCGGGTGAGTCGTTTAGAGAAAATTTGTAAAGACGATAGGGAAGGAGGCGTCATGTTACAGGACGTCATGTAGAACTTATTCACGTTTGATATCTGGTGCCAAAAGATGCTTTGTGACTTCTTCGTATCGTTGTGTAGATCGTGAATCGAAGGAATTTGAATTTGTTACTGAGGAAATCATTGAAGAAGGAATCGTTGATCAAATATCGAGGTAGAATTACAAGAGATAAGAAGATTTTTAGGGTTGCATCTCCGAATGGAGGAACGATCGTCGTATACGATGATTGTAGAAGTAAGAATGAAGACTTCTCAATGTGATGAAAATTGTTCCAAGGCAATTGAAAGAATTGCAAAGGAATATCAAGTTCGTAGTATGGGGTTGGTAGTTGTAGTCTTAGATTGAAATTATGGAGATGATATTTGTATGGCACGCAATGTCTTAGTTGTACAGAACACAAGAATCTTATGTATATGTCTCGTAAGAAGTTTCTTAAGTTGAGTCAAGTAGCGTGAGTGAGGTTAGTAGGGGGTCGCGACGGCAACGTCCTTATCGTCTAGAAATAGTAAGCGTAGTTGTTGACGTCATATATCGAAAAGAAGAGTAGGACCAGTTAGAGTTTGAATAATGAAGATGAACCTTTTCTAAAATCCCATAGTTGATATAAAAGAATTGTAAAAGACAGCCCCTGAAGTGAAAACATCAAGGAGGAATGTGTAGTCAGGCGTATTAAAAGTTGAAGATGTTGATCTATGAATCAAAGTTTCCTAAGGGAAAAAATCTGGCGTCAATGACTTGGAGCGTTCAAAAGTTTTTATTGATAATCAGAGATGTTCGATTCGTTTCTAATGGTCGAATAGGGCGTAGACATAGTGTGTGTCCCTTTTCGGATGCATGGTTTTAAAATTTGTTAAAGACGTTTATTTTGAGTAAACCATTATGAAATTTTGACCATCTATGTAGTTTGAAGCGTCATTGTTTGAAGTTTTCGTTAACTATAGTCATGTGAAAAGATATCTGTAAAAATTTGTGTATCGACTAAGCGATTTATTATTTTTGTTTGTATGTGGTCTAGATTTTTGACTTTCAAGAAGATTGACGTTTGAACATGTGTTCAAAACGATTTGTATTTAAATCCACCAACTAAAGAATATCCCAAAAAGTTTTGTGCTTCATAAGGTTTGCAAGAAAACGTGTCAATTGTATAAAGATTTTGACCGAAAGACTTCAAGTTGTCCATATTGGTACCATCTCTGGAACATGAACACTAGGGCGGGTATTGTTACCATGGCTGCCGTGAAGCGCTCAGTTCTAACGTTATCGCTTTCTCATAAATCTTTTTGTCCTATTTGTAGTCTCCAAGGTCCTAGTTGTATGACAATACCACCAATTGAGACTACGCCGATCAACGAGTTATTCTTAGTGTGACTAAGGATATAATCCAATTCGTCGGTTTAGAATGTGGTGTATTTAGACTTTCTAACAAGGTGAGTAGTGTGGGGGAGACAAGGCATGTGATAACCGTGATGTAATAGGATAAGGCAACAACTGAGTAGTTGTGTACCCAAATTAGTATGTGACGAAAGTATTTCAAAATAGTGTTTTCAAAATAGTGTATCCCAAATAGTATAACTAAGATAATATCTCCAAAATAACGTACTCAGCGTTGGCCGTATGACAACTCAATGTTGGGACATATTTGAAATAGTGTTTAGTATAGTATTCAGAATAGAAAGTAGTAGTATAGGTCTGCTTGTATATAGGAGTAAGCAGCAACAAAGTATGAGTATGCATGTTGATATATAGTGCATTGCAAGGCAACCATGCCGGCTAAGTATAAGCGATATAGATCACATAGTAGTAAGGCCACATGTAGAGCTTACAAGGCAAATAAACAAGATAAGCATAGACAATAGAAATAGGGCAAGCATTCAAAGCGTCATGTAATGCAGTCAAGGCAACATGCAAGTCAATAGGCAATCAACCATGATCTAGGTTTTAGCGCTCGCAAAGAATTTCATATAGGAGTATAAAGTAAAACTACGCGTATGCAACATGTACGTTTATGGCCAAGTCATTTTCAGGTGATCTTAGAATTTCATGTCCTCCTTCCTCTAACATAACTTAAGGAAACCACCCCCATCATTTCGTAATCCTTCATGAATTAGGCATAGTTGATCAAGCTATGTGTACTTTAGGAAAAACTAAGAAATGCTCGGGCTGGTCGACTTTCGTCATGTTCTAGGTTTTATGAAAACTTTAGTTGGTTATAGTTGCGTTTTTATTTTAGAAAAACAGGCATTGTCTATAACCTTAGCTCTGGATATCAATCTGTCACATCCCGCTAAGAGCGGAAACACGGGATGCGACGTTATGATTTCATCGCACAAGATACAAGATGTACCATACGTTGTTACAAGAATTTAGATTTACAAACATTCAGAAAATACAGTTTTAAGTAGTTGAAAACCCTTGTCTTTAGACACATCCCGATAGTAGAGGTCTTTGATTATCATATACCTTCCGTTAATAAATGTTGATCACACCTGAAAATGATACTCGAAAGGTCAACATAAAGTTGGTGAGCTCGTAGGTTTAGAAGTAAACCCAGTTGCTGTGCTAGAATTTAAGTAGTAGATAATTGTGCAATATGAAAGCAGAATGCATGCAATAGAATTTGAATCCAATATAGCAATCCCATGCTATCATAGCATTTCAATAGAATCATATCATTACAATAGAATCATAGCATTTCAATAGAATCATAGCATTTGAATCATACCAACCATTCCCAATGGTCTGAGCGCTTATTGTCCTCCACACCTAAGGCCTACCAGCTGGAGCTAACCCTAGGTCGGCAAAGTTGTCCTTGCATAGAGGTTCACATGGAACTTATGCACAAAATGATTAGTTCCGCAGTTGTTGTTCCAATAGTCCTCATGACATTCACATAGCAATCATAGGCACATAGCATTGTTAAAAAGAAATAGAAGTTTTGCACGGATGAAAAACCATTGAAAAGAATTTGAGTATCATTTTCCCCCAACGGAAAAGTGTTTAAAAGTGGGGCTATGAGAACTCACCTTAACAAAGGTAATAAGTAGCAGATAATATGATGGTCAAACAACGGTGTACAACGGCTTCCTGACATGACCTAACAATTCGTTTGACTTAGAATTATATTTGAAATGTGTACTTAAAATTGATGCATAGGAGTTTTGAAAACGTTTCGTATTACTGCTTTTAGTAGTATTGGTTGTGTAGTGGTTGGTGATTTAGACTCGAAGAAAATATGTTAAAGTATGTATATTAGGTATAATACACTTATACTATTTTAAAGAAAATAGACAAGTAAAAACAAGCAAGAATTTGATAATAGATAATAAGTAATATGTTCCGGTAATCCGTCCGGTAATCTCAAGTTATCTAGTTTAATCATATTAGTTTTAAGGTACAACTCGTTTTAATTACACGAAACAATTTAGATAAGTTTTATAATTTATAAAATTATAAAATATATTTTTTTGTCTTTTAGTCGATTTATCAAAATAATAATATTTTATTATTTCGTCTTTTGTCGGATTTTTTTAAGAAAGTAGATATTTTGTAAAATATTCTAAGTATAATGTTTTTATAAAATTTCGGCATGACCCGTTCGTTTATAAAATATTTTCCAAGGTTTTTAAACCTAATTTTCCAAACACTTTTCCTCAAATAAGCCAATTTCGACAAAATTCCCAAAATCTATATTTTGTAATGTTTATCAAGACGCATTTTTTCAAACGACTGTCTAATGTGTGTATATATATATATATAGAGTTGGGATCCAATGAGAAGTAAATTAAAATAAGAAGTGGTGAGAAGTGACTAAAACCACACATTTGAGATGCAACGACTTGCATTAGATGCATTTTTACTCATTTAGATGCACCATTTTGAGTTTCGAACGTTAATTCGATGCGTAGATGGTGCAAATGGATTTTCATGATTTTGGCACATGCAGAGGAACAAAAAACAAGAGAAAAAATGAAATGCATCTAATATACGTATATGCATCTAATTAAAAGCTAGAAAACACATTATGATGCGTTATAATGCATCTAAGATTATAGAGATGCATCTAATTTAAGTCGGTGCATCTCGGATATGCGGTTATAGTTACTTCTTATCCTTCTTATTTTAAGAAAACTTCTTATTTGATCCTAACTCTATATATATATATATATATATATATATATATATATATATATATATATATATATATATATATATATACACACACACACACACACACATATATATATATATAAGTATGTATTACTTTCAAAAGTCCATTTTAAACATGTAAAACGACTAGTTTTTGCTTATTGGGCCTTAAGTGGTCCAAAACGTTATTATTAGGTTTTAAATCTGATTTTAGCCAACTATCAAGCTCATTAATAAATATCAGTTCGAGAAATAAGCCACAACATAAGCCAAGGCTCACGGACCAAGACTAAGCTATGGTTTGGCTTAGCTCATTGGGTCGTGGCCTCTTAAGCCCAAAATAAGCTATCCGGAGCTTATTTTTAAACCGTTATGCTACGTATACATTTAGATACCAAAATAAGCTATAATATAAGTCATGAAAATAAGCCGGATCACAATAAGGTCCACACTAAGCCGCGGCTTATTGGGCCTTATTGGGCCGTAGATAGTATAAGCCCAAAACCAAATCCGTATAGTTTTAAATAAGCTATTAAGCTATGTACTATTTTTTATTCTTAAAATAAGCTATCAAAATAAGAATTGAAAATATGACAAATGAGGTAAATGACCAAAATTACTTCCTTTTTGACCCTTGTGGTTTTCGAACCATATAAGACCAAAAATAAGCTCACCAAAGCTTATAAATAAGCTAAATAAGCTATAATCCATAACATGCAAATAATGTTATTTTATCAACGCAACCACTATCTTAAAATGACCAACCCTTGTTTTCCTTTTTTCCTTGTGTTCGACCCCAAACGCACCCTTTATAGTGTTTCGTACATTTTTCGTGTTTGATTTTTAGAAAACGCACCGTACAACTAACATCTATGCATCATTAGGCTACTAAAAGTACAAGAATTTTTGAATAAATGATAACTTACAAAGAGGGTTTTGAAGAAAAGACCGACCCGAAACAAACAACTCAAACGTTATTTTTATGAACCCACGCCTATTTGAATCAACCCGGAAAAGCTTAAACCTTCATGTTTTTGAATCAAAAGTGGAAAAATGTATTGTTTTTTGTGTTTTGTAGTTGGGACGTGAGCAAGAGAGAAAAGGAGAGGAAGAGAGCTTTTGATTTTTATGATTTGTAACTATGTGTTTTTGAAATAAAAGGAAAATAAAGGATATGGTGTACCAAGGGAGACATGTTAGCTAAAATAGTGCCTTGTTGTCTCCTTTGGTGTCCTAACCGGACAAGCATCCTAGGGGGACTTTCGGTTACTTCGTTTTGTGTCGGGTTATCTTGTCGTTCCTAGTTCATGATTTTAAAACGTGACCCGAAGTTTTCTTGTATTTTTAACGAATGTAAAAATATGTTTACTTAATCTTTGAATATTCACACTATAGGTCTTAAAGTTAAATTGTTTTAGTTTTAGTGTGGACCAGTAATGGACGTGCTGGAACGCGTTGTTTGACATTTTGAGCCTTTTACGGGACAAACCTCTCAGAACTTGATCAAATAGTGATATAAGCATTTAAATGAAATAATTCTAAGAATTAAAGAACTATAAAATGCTTAACATAGAAATTGACTACCGTCCACACGGTCACTGATTCTGCCGAATACAGTAGAAGTCAATAAAATTAAGAATCTGATAGAACATCCAAAAATTTGCGTTTTATGAAAACGTTATCATGAAATATAAAATAACTTAATAAAATAAGTTTATTAGAATAATCCAAGGTATTTAGATGTGATTTGACTTTTTGTCGTGTCGGTACGCGCTGCGTGACGTTTTTCGCTTTGGGCGGAAAGATTCCCTGTAAGTGATTGTATGCGACCGTAGTCGTTTAGAAAATAGAAATTTGAATCAAAAGTGATTCGTTCATATAGAAATTTGACATTTGACAGTCGGTTAAACCATAACTGTCTAGCAAAAATAGAAGTCAACAAAAGTCAACTGTGAGCTTTTGTCATAGAACTTTGATGAAATTGTAGTATGTAGATATGTAGTCATGGTATTTTAAAATACATTGACCTTGGAAAAATCACCGGCTATCACAACAGAGCCCTGTTTGGATAAGCGGCAACCATTTTGAAAGTTATCGCACCACCTGTATAGTAGTGATACATGAAAATAAGCATAACATAGAGTAGTGGAAAATACTTTTAGGACAAAATAAAACCCTTAAGCACAAAGTTATGAAGTATGAGTTAGCCACTAAATGGCCGAATACATGTGCTTTGTTCCAACCCAAATGGTCCATTAGCGATATTACATATGCGGCCATGATCTTTATTATGCACTCAACAACTACGTTACATTATTTTGTAAGCGAAGTATAGTGTTACTTACTTAACGGTGACTTCCGTGTCCTAAAAATTATAAAATAATATTTCATTATTATTGTTTTATTTGTGATTACAATATGCTTGAAGGCCAAGCAAGTTCAGAAAAACACAAACTTGCACACCATTCCTCACAGTCACTGCGGCTGCAATCATTTTCATCCTTGGGATTGGGTTTGGTTGTAAGTACTTCAATTTGTAGATGCCATAAATCATGTGTTCAACAAAGATTGCAGTGAAAGATAATGATATTATGCTTGCCTTGAATTATCAACAAAGATTATACCTTTTTATCATCAATGGGACTATTGAGCTTCAATAAATCCATATTCATGGTGAAAGAACCCTAAAAAAATCAACAATCAATCACACATATATGAAGTAAATAAAAACCCTTAATGAAAAACATTATTAAAGGTTTAATTCAACATACCTGTTATAAATTAAAGATTCATCTTGATCGTAAAAACCCTAAAAATTCATTCAAATACACTAAATCAGTAGTTTGTCAATAAGTAAATATTTAAATTGAATAAATAAATTCGACATGACACACAAAATCATAGCAAATTATGGATTTAAATTCATTCTTAAAATTTATTTGGTTGGTACCTGACTTATCGACATGGTACACAAAATCATGTTACCTGATGAATTTCCTGGTGTTGATTGAGGAATTAACCAAATTGTTGTTATAAAATGGTAAATGTGTAATTTGATGAATTTCGATCATAACTAATCAAGATACTCTTGTTAATTTTTTGATGATAATTTAGGAATGTTTTTTAAAAAGTCAGAGATATTGGCTGTAAATTGTAACAGAAGAATCAATGAGCTCGAAATTGTAGCAGGGTTTTTTGGAATGTACAAAGTGACATTAATACCCCTCATTTTTACACTATCAGTACCTAGTCAGATTTTTGTTCCAAAAATGCCCTTTGAGTCAGCATTATGACTCATCATTTCATGTCCAATCATCATGTCTAGTCAACAAATATAATTTATATCCTTGCTCCTTATATAGGTAGAGATTGATTGATTGATATGTACAAATAGTATTTTGATTCACACACATAATAATTATTATGTTTAGACTATTATGCCCTCACTTAAAGTAAAACAAAGTCATTTTATCTCTCTCTCCCTTTCTTTTCTTCCTAGAGTTTTTCCATAAGCGTTTCATTTCACCTCCTTAATTCTAGTCAAGCCTACGTCGGCATGACATTATTCCAATGAAGTTGAAGACAATCTTGTTGGCATCGTCATTCTTGAATCTTGAGCCACTTAGTGTCACTGTCACATTTTTGTTCTGTTAATAAATTTATTTGGGGTGGGATTAGTCCTAAGTATTTGAGTTGCACTTAGTAATTTGGTATTCGAATTGTAGAGTACATGTGACGATGTGAGGCTCGTGAACCAATTTGCAACAAATAAGCATTTTATTTCGTCTCATCTACTTATCTTTGTTTTCTAAGATAACATCTTCATTTTTCATGAATTTCCGTTGTAATCTTTGTAAGACTCAAGGCCGTCTGTATGTAATTACCAGACATGATTAATATGTAGTGGTGTTGGCACCAATCAAACATGTTAGTACTTATAAAGATCAAAATGTGAAGTATAATTGTAGCCTGAATTAAGGAAGGAATATTAGATCGCATCTCTACCGGTGGTGGATTACAAAACCGATGATGGAAGCCCGGAAACACTTATTGACGTGAAAAAGAAATTGATGGAAGTGACGTCTGTGAGCATGAGGTTGAGTAAATCACATTTAAGTAATAAATTATGCAAGGGTAAAATAGTCTAAACATAATAATTTTTATGTGTATGAATCAGAATGCTACGTGTACATATCAATTTCCAAAGTTGCCAGGACATGGTTTTGGATGTTGATATGTGAGAAATCACATATCTTTATTATACCAAAAATGGCCCTTAAATGATCAAAATATGCAAAAATATGCTTGTAACGTACCGTCACTCTGTTTGGGTACTGGTGAGGCTTCCATTGCTTCCCTTCAAAAAGCTCCTCTTCCACGTACCTGATCGCCATTGTTCCCACAACCTTGTCCTCCCTCGACAATCATTGCTTGATTTGGAAGATTTCCTCTTGGTCTTGAGGCTCGGTTTAACCTAGGACATGCTGCTTTGTAGTGGGTCCATGACCAATACTTTCTTATTCAAAGCGCCACAGCTGTAGTTGGGTTTCTTGGCATTTGAGGGATTCACTAACCTAGGCCCTACTTCTTACATATCCTTGGCAGGGTGTCTGAAATGCTGGATTGCAATTTGTACACAAGCAGACAGTACTTAGATGATGGTGACAGTTTCAGTTTGTGAATTTTTGGGTGCATTAATGTGTACTCCTTCTAATGGGTTGGTTTTGTGGTTGGGCAAACGCAGTTCCCATCATAGTCCTCTTGTTATCATATCCCTACGATTTCATCCACTACTCGGCTCCCATTATTCCCTCTCTTTTCGGAAATCTTTTTCAATGCTCCCTTCCTAATTGCCTCAATGGTTAGCATTCCAGGTTTTAGTATAACACTCTGAATTGTTGTTGGCTCTGTTGCTTCCACCATTGCACGGATTGGTGGAGAATGGCATAGGATGTACCTCTCAATTCTTTGTTCTTAAGGTAACCAATTGAGGAATAACCTAGAAAATCATGGAAATCGATCAGTGTATGCAGCATGGCCGAGTCTTCCGACCATGGCGTGACACCAAACTTAGTTTCTAGCTTTTGCATCTCATTGTTTGGACAGAACTCCTCTCTTGCCAAAGTCTTAAAGTCTTTCCAGGTTATGCCAACTGCGGCTTCCCAACCTCTAGTCTGGACCTGGGAGTTCCACCATGTTAGTGCCTTACCGATAAGAGAACCGGTGGTATACTTACCTTCTGGTTACTACCCAAATCCTCTCAGTTTCCCCTTTGGGACTAATTCCATTTTCTCATTCCACAAGGATGTGTAGGACTTATCACACCACCCTTTCGATTATACTCCTTTGGGTTACAAGCCATGAACTCCTTGTATGAACAACCACCTCATCCGTTATTCATAGTCCTTGTCATTGGTGACGTTATTGTAACACCCCCGCCCCCGACATAGGAGCGAGAGGTCACAAATAACGACAAAGTAACTAAACCTGAAGGACCAATTTTATTAATAAGTTCAAGTTTTGATAATAATTATAATTTTCTTCTATAAAGTTTAACCTTAAATTTGCATTCATAATACCTAAAAATTATTATCTAAGTGGAGTCACCAGTGCATATAATCTCTAAGGTCCAAGCTAGCTCTCGTCACTCACATCCATTAACCATGTACGGATGAAAAGAAAATATATGCGGGATGAGCTAATTGCTAAGTGTGCGGATGACGATGCCAGATAATAATTATGATTGCATGATATATAATAGTTGAAAAAGTGAAAAATACAAGAAGATAATAAAAATAATTTTCCCATCATATCAACACCTCAACAGTATAGTAATCAAAAGAAATATTAGGCTAAAGGAAAGGTTTTGGAATTTATACAGAGTACCCTACATCATATCATATCAAGTGCACTCTACGTGCTAAAAATCATATCATATCAAGTATCACAAGGATATACTGGTCGCGACTTCAGTGCATCTAAAATCGTATCGACGAAAGGTGTGTATGGCAGATGATGTGGGAAATGAGGAAAGGTGTGCATCTAAAATCATATCAAATTTAAATTGTCTATTTTTGGTACATCATTCCTCAATCTCTTATTGTCTATTTTTGTACGCTTAAATGAGTACCAAGCAAACTTCCCTCACCTTTTTCTCCATAATCAAATCTTTCTCAACTTCTTGCCTCACTGGCTCCGTCAATTTAAGTTGAACGGAAGATGATGCGGCTATTTATTTGATTTAATCTTTTAAATTTATTAGTGCATTTTTTGGAGTTGGTAAGTAATGAAAAGAAGAAGCGGTTTGGGTTGCTTAAATAGAGGAGTTGGGGAATTTGGAAAAGATTGCTGTGGAAGGTTTGAAAAACTTGAGTGTATAGTCAAATCACATAAAGAAAGAGGAAGATTAAAGGGTTTATACATGCACATTTGGTCTATATTTTTATCTCTCAGGAATTGGGATCCTCCGCGTGTCAGTTTAGGCAGGAAGTGGTATCTTATCGGGAGTAAATGTGCAAACTATGAAATGACGAGTTTGCCAGTCATGTGCAAGATTTTTAGACTAGATAACGGCCGTTTGCCAAAAAAGGACCAATTGTAAGATTTTGGGGACTATGAAAGTAGGAATCGTAAAAGTGCTAATATGTGAGTTTTAGCCTAATTGAGGGCACAACGGCTGCATTTAGTCCAATATAATCTAAATTGCTTGGATGATGGCACCCAATTCTTGAAATACGGTTGCTCTTGTCTCACGGAACAATTGGTTCAGAGGATCCATAAACAAACACTCAAGAATTCTTGCAAATCGCTATTTTATCAACCTTGAGGAACTCGCCAAGAGATTGATCGCTACTTCTCTTTACTTTTTAGCTCCTATGATACAGCAGTGATTAGCTCTCGAAGCCTCACGTCCGATTCTATAACCAATGGTTTTGGACTCATACAAAGAAATCCTTCGCTTCAAATTATATAATTTCTTTAAGTTCGTATTCTTATGATAAAATAGTGATTGATTAACACCAAATTACTAGGATATTAAACACGAGTAGAAGAAAATAAATAATCAAACAAAAACATTTATGACTGCTGGAACATCAAATAATTGTAGCCTTATCTACCATTATCCAGTTAGTTTGTCTTCTTAACTTTTTTTTTGTTTGTATGCAAGGCAGTCTCATGAATTTTGGAAGCCTTACATGTGCCCGTGATTACAAAGTAGACCTTAAAGCAAATTGATCCTCAAGTTACTTTTTTTTAACATTGCATATATGAGATATTGTGTACATACATGAAAACATGCTTTTAAAGATTACAAAATTGAAATTAAAAGAACGTTGTCGAACTCTAGGATACCACCTTTGAAACTTTTTAAAGCAACATATAAGTATTAGATTATTTCAAATATGTAGTATTGGTTCATTTGTAATACTGTAATATGTTAAACATGGGTTAAAACGATTAAATTATTAAGCGAGGCGTTTCATACCAGTGCGGTGCAGACAGGCTTGTTTTTGAGAAAAATCAAACTTTTACTTATGTGAATTAAAATCATGTCATTTAGGCATTCAAAGAGTACAATAACCAAATATATTAAACTTGCATTAAAATAGATTTAATTTTGATCATAATTCATATTCTCATTTATAGTAAGTTGGCAACTTACAAAAGGCATCGTCTAATCATATACGCTTATAGATAATGAGTTTGAGCTTTATAAAATTAAATCTATATGAGTGATCATAAATACAAACACCACTTTTATTTTGATTTAGTAGTAACTTATAAGATGTTATGATTGATTTTTTTATTTAATAAGTTTTCATGTGTCTTATTTTCGTTCGTTTTGATGATTCCCTGAGGACCCATTACGAAAAAAGACAACTACGGCTTATAAACAATCTAGTATGTGATTACAAAATTTATGCAACAACCAAACAAACAATGTTTCTTTCTTCTAATAACATCAAATTTATAAATATAAATCTTACACTCTAAAATTTCTCTACCATAAAAACAACTAAACGTTATTGTTCCGATTGAATAATTAAATCATTATCATAATCCCATGTATGTCAAATATTGCTACAAACCAATTAAATAATTTATATAAGGCAAGCTCTAGTTTATTTTGATGATCGTCTGGTCTCTAAAGCTTCAACCAACCGTTATTAAGAGCTTGTACCAGCCTTGCATTAGTTTTTGCTTCCTGTAACATCAACACTTAAAAAGAATATGTATGTTGTATCCTATAGATAGTTCCTATTGAAAATTAAATGTGTAAAAACTTACATCATGTACAGCGTTACGTATTGCGTATAAAGTGAATCCATTCAACTAAGAACTAATAAAAAACAATAATCAAATTCTCTTACAACCTGCAAAAAAGTTTTATTCTTTCGAAATAAATGTTAAATACACTCATTAAAGTGATTGATCAATATCAATATAAAGATGGTTATGATTACTTACCGTTGCTTGTTTTGGAATGAATGTTTAATCGTGCCTCCTGAAATATAGAGGCTGCATCAGCCATCCTTTTTTCAACCTTTTCAATTTTTGAATATAGAGGTTGCATTAGCCAACCTAAGATTCACTAAAACAACAAACGTCTAAAGATTCGGATTACGATGACAAGTGATCACGAAGTTGATTTGGTATCCCTTATTTGAGATTGAAGTTGGGTTTCACGAAGGCGTCTAATTATTTATTTGAGGGGGCTTTTCTTCTACTTTCTACCCCTTTTCTTTAAACCCAATGTTGATCCCACTTGAATAGATCTTGCTTAGCTTGTAAAAGGCTTAGTTGTATTAAATAAATCTAAGACAACTATAGTAGAAACTTTAATTGAATATATCAAAGGGACATATGCGAAATCTAGTCGTGTACCAAGGAAGAATGAGAATGAAAACAGTAATAAGTAGATTGTATAATAACCAAACCTTAAGCCTCAATATATTTTAGGGTTATTAAAAACCTTGAGCTATAAGACGACTATATATATTGTAAACTGCCATGCCCTAGGACCTCCTTTTATACACCAAGGAGTCCTACATGGCTTACAATATATTCCTAAATTATCATGATCTTCTAAACAAATAACTTATACATATCTTTTACCAAAATATCTCATACTTATCCCGTAAGTAATCTTGATAAGCAATCTTCATCTTTATCCTTCTAACTGTAGAAACTCTTCTAGCAGTTGTAATCTTTAACAGTTGTAACTTTCATATCAGCATCATTAACGTTTGTATAAGCAACACTAACTGTGTACAAGTAGTAGTAACTACTTAGAATATTTTATTTATTCTTCGCTGCCAGTACCTAAGTCTACTACTATGAGGATGTAATAAAACATATTACTAGTAGTACTAAGTTACACTATCCAGTATAACTTTTTATACTAGCAGGTTATCTACACTAGTTTGTAGGATTTCTTCTAAGTCTGTAAGCAATCTTAAATTTCATTAGCTGTGTAATATTACACTAGCTAGTAGTATACTAACCAGTACTTAACTACTTAGCTTATTACTAACAGCACATAGTCATTGCTTGACAACAGTACTCTAACTTAGTAGTATTTACTCAAGCTGTCTTTTAAATCCCAACAATCTTCCCCTAGCTTGATGTTCATCTTCTGGTTTCTTCCATGTTTCATTAAAAGTCTTTCACTATCACCAGGAGGATGCATTTAAACACTTCTATGATTCTATTTTTGTTTTACCAAAAGCTTTAGAAGTTGATAACTTATTTCATTCCATTGATCTACTTGAGCATGCCAGTGATTGTAGCAGGTGTAAGTGGATATTTATTTTCTACCAGCATAAAGATATGCAGATTATTAAATCTTACAAAGTGCACTCCACTTGAAGAAAATAGCTTCCATATTGTCATATTGTGTCCTTCTACACTCCTCCATACTTCACTTTCTATATAAAGCTTAAACATTACTTTTAGATCTCCCTATAACACTCTTTCATATGCCTCTTATGGCCTTGTATTCCCATGTTTAGCTTTAACTAACTTCCAAAGTGTTTCTACGTCTTCCCTGTCAATATTTTGAAGCATCTGAATCATAGATGAATACCTTTTTGAACTTCCATCAACTCTTATCAATTGAAAGTATCCCATCTTTCCTTTGTTGATAGTTTTCCATTCAACTATGACTGGAGGCTTAGTAGCTAGAGGTATAACATCAATTTCTACCTCATCATCTTAAACTATCTCCATATGTTTGTTCATCTTTGCCACCTCTTGATCATCATCTCCTTTAGCTTCTACATGTTCATCTATCCTCTGCTTCTTTGAATTATCAGATTCAAGTTCTTCTCTAGCTCTTTTAAAACTTACTTCTGCTTTTGTCTTACTGCCTTTCACCAACTCTGTATCCATGTCTATAAAAGTGTTTACCCTTTTCATCTCTTTAGCGGATTGTGTTTATATCCAGCAATGTTTTTCTAAGAGTAGACATTGTATTTCTATTTGTGCCTTTGTTGGTGGATTGTACCTTTTCTCTTGAGCTTTATGCTGCAAGTTTTTATTCTCTTCTTCAAAGAGTTCTACAAAAAAACTTTGACTTTTCTTTATATACTCAACTGTCTTGTTCTTCTGTTTGCTTTTTGTTGAGCTAATTGAAAGTCAGCCATCATCATAAGCTTGGTGTTTATCTATGATTCAATTAATGCTATGTTGGCTTCTTCTTCCTTTTGTCTTGAAAGCCTCTCTTCTTCTTCCAATTCAGCTTGTAGTTGAGCTTCAAGATTTCTAGCAACTTCTTCATCAATTGCAATTTGATCTTTCTTCTTTAAAGGTTTTTCAGGCTCAACCATTTTTGCCTTGCCTTTGTCTTTAGCCTGTGGAAGTTGTAAAGGAGAAACTATTGGTGTAGATGCAGATGCCTGCTCCTCCTAATCGTGAAAGACAATTCCTTTTGCCTTTGGTCTTGAGCTGGCAAGTTTAACTGTTGTAGTTGTAACACCCTTGGGTTTTGCACTTTTAATCTTTATCAAAGTCTGAGCAAGAGTTAATTCTTCTAGAATTTCGACACTGGCAGTAGTAACTACTTCACTAGTAGTAGTAACTGGATCAGCAGCACTAACTGGAATTGAACTTTTTGTAGTTGTATTAGTATTAACTATAGGCTCTTGAAAGACCTCATCACTATTAAGAACACCAGCATCAAACATCAAGTCTTCATCATTTCTCCCTTGAGTCTCATCAATCAAGGTCACTTCTATATCAGCATCAAGATCAACTATTTTCCTCCCCTGTTTGGATGCATCCTCCTGAGCACCCAAACTAGCATCATCAGTGGATTTAATCCTTCTTGATAGACCAACCTTGTACAGTCTTCTTGGCTTGTAAGTTCTGGACCTCCTTTTCTTCTCCAGCTTCTTAACTCTATCCTTCAATGTGGCAATCTCTGCAGCTTAAGATGTTTTGTATTCTTTCCAGGCAAGAAACCCTATCAGTAGGTTGCTTAAAATTCCAATCAATTCCTTTATAAAAACTTTCATGATGTCCTCCCAACTTTAAGTTGTGTTAAACTCTTGAGAGAGGTGGATCATTAGACTGTTTAGATGCAGCCTCAACCTAAATTTGAGTTTTACACCCCCAATATGTATCTGAGGCACCTGTACCACTGCCAGAATCAGTTCCTAGAAAAAGACTCATTAAGTGTTGCCAGTGATAGGTTCTATTTATGTTACAATGTTCCTACTATGTTCTAAGCTAAGAAGAAGGCAGTAGTGGTATCCCTTTCCATTCTATCTTCCCACTCATTAATGACTGTCTCATCTGCTTCAAAGGGAATAGGTCCACTAGACTGAGATATCTCGGTAGGCCTTTTGGCTTTCCTAGGTTTTTGACTCTTTTTGGGTTAAGATAATGATGGAATAGTTATTGGTTCAAGATTAGATAGTGAAGCAGTTGTGAATGTCTGTTGAGGTTTAGTGGGATTTCTTGACCCTTTACCCAATCAATACTTCAGAGATTAAGCATTCCAATACTTGCAATCACGATTTTTAAATTACTAACATCAAATGCCTTTGTGAGTAATTTAGCAACATTGCGATCAGTTGTGATCTGATCACTTGAATTAATCTCTTCTCATATGAATCCCTGATGAAGTGATGTATAATTTTAATGTGCTTAGTCTTTAAGTGAAACACTGGATTCTTAACAATGCAGATGGTGCTTTTATTGTCAATGAAAATCTTGGTATTCATAAAATTGTATCCATAATCCAACATTTAATTTTGAATCCATAACATATGTCCACAGCAAATAGATCCAGCTATATATTTTGCTTTAGTAGTAGAGTTGGCAACTATAGTTTGCTTCTTAAATTGCCATGAGATCAATCTCCTCCTAAAAAATTGATAACCTCCTGTTGTGGATTTCCTGTCTAAACTTGTACCAGCATAGTCACTGTCAGTATAAGCTTCCAAGTCAAATAGTAAGTCCTTAGGATACTAAAGGCCCAATTTAGGTTGACCTTTTAAGTATCTAAATTTTTTTTTCATAGCATGAAGATGTGAAACTTTAGGTGTGACTTGAAATCTTGTACAAGCACATACATCAAACATTATATCAAGCCTAGAAGCTGTTAGATACATAAATGATCCAATCATTTATCTATATAAGTGAACAACAACATCTTTAGCTTCTGTATCTATGAGTAATGGATTTGAAGTCTCCATAGGAGTACTTGCTGTCTTCACAGTTGAAAAACCAAGCTTCTTCAAAATTTTATCCACATACTTGTCTTGACTGATGAAAATCCCATCATCTTTTTGTGTCGCTTGTAGTCCTAAGAAGAATGTTAGCTCTCCTATAGAACTCATCTAGAACTTCTTATGCATCATCTTTTAAAACTCAATACACATTTCATTCCTTGTAGACCTAAAAAATAATTATCTACATTTACACATGTCCACAGCAACTAGATGCAGCTACATATTCTGCTTCAGTAGTAGAGTTGCCAACTATAGTTTGCTTCTTACATTGCCATGAGATCAATCTCCTCCCAAGAAATTGACAACCTCATGTTGTGGATTTCCTGTCTAAACTTGCACCAGCATAGTCACTGTCAGTATAAGCTTCCAAGTCAAATAGTGAGTCCTTAGGATACTAAAGGCCTAATTTAGGTTGACCTTTCAAGTATCTAAAGATTCTTTTCACAGCATGAAGTTGTGAAACTTTATGTGTGACTTGAAATCTTACACAAGCACATACAACAAACATTATATCAGGCCTAGAAGTTGTTAGATACATCAATGATCTAATCATTGATCTATATAAGTGAACAACAACATCTTTAGCTTCTGCATCTTTGAGCAATGGATTTGAAGTGTCTATAGGAGTACTTACTGTCTTCATAGTTGAAAAACCAAACTTCTTCAAAATTTCATCCACATACTTGTCTTGACTGATGAAAATCCCATCATCTTTCTGAGTCACTTTTAGTCCTAAGAGAAGTGCGCTATATCCCATATAAACTCATTTGGAACTTTCTTATGCATCATCTTTTCAAACTCAGTACATATATCATCCCTTGTAGACCTAAAAATGATATCATCTACATATATTTAAACTAGTAAAATATCACCTTTGACCCTTTTAATGAACAAAGACTTATCTATCTGGCCTCTTTGAAATCTATTATCCAATAAATAAGTAGATAGAGTCTCATACCAAGCACTATGAGCTTGATGTAGAACATATAATGCCTTTTCTACCTAATAAACTCTGTCAGGACTCTGGATCTTCAAACCCTAGAGGTTGACAGACACAGACTTCTTCTTCAATTTTGCCATACAGAAATACACTCTTAACATCCATTTGATACATAACAAAGTCTTTGAATGAGACATAGGCTAAGAATAGCCTAATTGCTTCAATCCTAGCAACTGGAGCAAAAACCTCATCATAATCAATTCCCTCTTCTTGAGTGTATCCCTAAGCAACCAACCTAGCCTTGTTCCTGATTACAATGCCTCTTTCATCTTTCTTATTCCTGTATACCCATTTAGTACCAATAGCTCTTTTGCCATGTGGTAAATCCATCAAAGTCCAAACATGTTGTAATTTGAACTGCAAAAGCTCTTCTTGCATAACTTCTATCCAGCTTAGATCTTGTAATGCTTGGATTACCTTTTTGGGCTCTACTTGTGATAAGAAACATGCAAACAGACAATTTTGAAAGTCTTTATGGTTGATTCTCCGTTACACTGAATTAAACATACCATGTTTAGTCACATTCTTTATCATCCTTGTGGTTTGAGGTGCTGAATGTATATCTCCAATGATTTGTTCAAGTGGACGATCCTTGTGAATTCTGGTAGTTAGAGTAGGATTGACAACGATATTTGTATCTAAATTAGTCATGTCAGCCTTTGCATCAACTCCTTCATCATCATCCGAATAGACCATCTCTTCCAAATTAGGCATGTTTGGATCATCATCACATCCATAGACTATATTCTCATCAGTAACATTATTTTCTATGTCAACAGCATTAACAGTTAGACTAACAGTATTAATGTTGTTAGTGCTATTGACATTTGCATCCTGCTCTTGATTAACTCTTGGCTACTCTGTATTTGGTACCTCACTATCTTTATTCTCTGGATCTTTAGCATCCTTCTTTTCCTCCTCCTCTGATGGTTTGAATCCAACATCATGAGAATCCTTTGAACTAGAAGAGATCGATGGATCTTGAGTCAAAAATGGTAGCAGTATGTAATCTTTGCCAGGTACTATCTCCATTCTAGCTTTTCCTGCATCATAACATGCTTTTATACCTGCACTACCATTAGATTTGTGGGATTACCTACAAACATACTGCTATAATTCATAGATTTTGTTGGAGCATCTATATCAAAAAGCCAATTAGGTCCACTTCCGGCAATATTAGGTGTAGCCTTACTAAATTTGACATGCAGGTTCTCTTCAACTATCCTAGTTCTACTGTTGAATACTCTGAATGCTTTACTATTGGTAGAGTATCCTACAAAGAACGCTTCATCAGCATTTCCATCCAACTTACCTAGGTGATCTCTGGTTATTAAGATTGTAATAGAACTCCTTAATGGTCTCATAAAGCTTAAGCAGGTTTATCTACTAGGAAAAAGTTATAATGGGGTCTTGTTGTAAGGCTTTAATTACTAATAACCTATTTTGTAAATACAAGTTGTAATTTAACTGGCTTTAGCCCAAAAGGTAGTAGGTAACTTTAAATCAGCTAGCATAGTCCTAGCAGCCTCTATTAGTGTTCTATTTTTCCGTTTTTCTACTCCATTTTATTGTGGAGTCCTAGCAACACTAAATTCCCTCTTAATACCCTTCATTTTACATAATTGATTCATGACCTTATTCTTGAATTCAGTCCCATTGTCGCATCTAATTACTTTAACCTTAAGGTCTATTAGATTTTCTATGCCAGTTATGAATGTTTTAAGGATTTTTTTATCCCACTTGAATAGATCTTGCTTTGCTTGTAAAAGGATTAGTTGTATTGAATAAATCTAAGACAACTATAGTAGAAACTTTGATTGAATATATCAAAGACTATACGGAATCTAGTCTATGATACTAAGAAGAATTCTAATAAAACAGTAACACAAAATCAATAACAGAACATATTACCAAACTTTCGATCTTAATATAAAACGAACACTCTTAATAGTGTTAGGGTTTACAAAACCTTGAAACTACGAATATCAAAGATGTGTGTCTAACATTATGCCCTAGGACCTCCTTTTATACACCAAGGAGTCCTACAAGGCTTACAATACTTTCCTAAGTTATCATGATCTTTTCTATAAGCAAACATAATCTCTTAAACAAATAAGTTATACATATCTTCTTTACAAATAACTAATACTTATCTTCGTAAGTATTCTTGTTCTCCAATCAATCTTTATCTCTTCTTTAATAAGTCATTGATCTCTCTCTTTCCTATGGTCAAACATATCTTCCAGCAGTAGTAATCACTCAGCAGTTGTAACTGAGCACAAGCAACATTAATTACTTAGAAGTTTACTTTAGCACTACTAACATACACTAGCAGTACTAACTTTTGTACTAGCAGTAGTAACTACTTAGTATATTTTCAGTCTTCATCTCTAAGCAGTCTTAACTTCTACTAGCAGCAGTAACTTTATACTAACAGTACTAATTATACTAACCATAGTAACTAGCAGTAGTAACTTTTATACTACCAGTACTAGATACTTAGCATAATTTTCATTAGTATTACCAGCAGTACTAAGTTAGCTTGACATCACAAATATATATCTGAGCAGTAGTAACTCTAAGAATCATATTGAAGTCTTTTAAACCCAACAATCCTACCCTAAACTTGATTTTCATCTTTTGAATCTTCAAGTTTCATTAAAAGTCTTCACCATCACTAGGTAGATGCATTCAAACACTTCATTGACCCTTTTCCTGCTGTGTCGTGAGCTTGAGTAGTTGATAACACATCTCATTCCAACGATCAGCTGAAAACTTCTTGTTCAGCATGTTTGAGATTGTTATTTGTGTAAAGGGATATCTTTTCTTAACCAACTTAAAGATATGTAGATTTTTAAACCTTACAAAGTGCACTCTACAATTATCAAACAGCTTCCAAACAGTCACTTTGTACCCTTGTATATTTCTCCATACATCACTCTTAATGTCAGGTTCAAACATTACTTTCAAATCTCCCCATAACACTCTTTCATATTCATCAACTGGCTTGTTTATTCCATGCTTTTCTTTGACCAACTTCCAGACAGTTTCTAAGTCTTCTCTGTCAATACCCTGAAGCATCCTAATCATTGATGAATATCTTTTTGAGCTTCCATCAACTCTTATCAAGTAATAGAATCCCTTCTGTCATTCTTTAACAATCTTATATTCAACAATCATTAGAGGTTTTGTGGCTAGAGGTATAGCATCAATTGCTATTTCCTCTTCATCT
>BQNB010068021.1:3899-33987 GCA_026074375.1 Tanacetum coccineum | reverse complement strand
AAGCTTATTCAAATGATCAAGATTCACACAGATCAGAATGTTGCAGATTTGCTCACAAAAGCATTTGATGTTGGCAGATTTCGATATTTGATTGCAAGTATTAGAATTCTTAACCTCTGAAGTATTGATTGAGGGGAGGTTAATTATGTTAATATGCAGCGGAGTATGCACAAATGATGCTTGAAACATCAGCCGATGATGCAATTCAAGTTAGTACTATTGGCCTAACTTACTACTTGTATGTATAATTACTACTGCTGTTATAATTAATTTTGTAAGACTTAAGAGAAAATAAAAACAGATAGAGTGTTTAAGTGAGAAAAAGAAATGAGAGATGTAGTGAGTTCAAAAACAGAAAGAGAGATGTGTGAAATAAAAACAGACAGAGTGTTTAAGTGAGAAAAAGAAATGAGAGATGTAGTGAGTTCAAAAACAGAAAGAGAGATGTGTGAAATAAAAACAGACAGAGTGTTTAAGTGAGAAAAAGAAATGAGAGATGTAGTGAGTTCAAAAACAGAAAGAGAGATGTGTGAAATAAAAACAGACAGAGTGATTCAGTGAGAAAAAGAATTGAGAGATAAAGTGAGAATAAAAACAGAAAGAGAGCTTGTGAGAATCAAAATTGATGATGGAAATGCTTTTTGGAACGAAATTGAGGTTAAATCTGGTAACTCAAAAGTTAGTACTGCTAGGGCATTACTTAGTACTGCTGGGCATTACTTAGTACTGCTGGACATTACTTAGTACTGCTGGGCATTACTTAGTACTGTTAGGCTAAACTTAGTACTGCTAGACTACCGTTAGTACTGTTTGGGAATAACAGATTTTTCTTAATTAAATATAGCCGTTGAGATATTTCCGCCAACTATTTCGCTTATAGGTTTCCTTAAATGGGATGATTCATGATCTTTCTTTAAATCCTAAGATTTTTCAAAGAATCAATTCTATTCAGTCGGCCCAATCAAAACCTTAAGTGCAATCCATATAATCTCAATTGACTTTCCCAAACTCACATACTCTCATAAACAAACACTAATCGAACTTTTCTTAATCAACAATGGCGAATTTGGAGTTCTGTGACACACACAACATGGTCGCTTACTTAAAGAAAACAAAGGGAAGTGAAGGATTTCATTAAATAGTGGATTTTCTCAATACAAGTCACATTCGGTATGCTCTTACTAAAAATCCCACTATCTATGTTTCTCTTATTTAACAGTTTTGGCAAACTGCTACTGCAAGCACACTTGATAATGAAGAAATGGAAATAACTGCTATAATAAATGGGAAAGTTAAGATTGTTACTAAGGCATCTATTAGAAGGCATCTTAAGTTATAATATTCTGATGGTATTAGTAATTTGCCTACTACTTAAGAGAGATGTGTGAAATAAAAACAGACAGAGTGTTTAAGTGAGAAAAAGAAATGAGAGATGTAGTGAGTTCAAAAACAGAAAGAGAGATGTGTGAAATAAAAACAGACAGAGTGTTTAAGTGAGAAAAAGAAATGAGAGATGTAGTGAGTTCAAAAACAGAAAGAGAGATGTGTGAAATAAAAACAGACAGAGTGATTCAGTGAGAAAAAGAATTGAGAGATAAAGTGAGAATAAAAACAGAAAGAGAGCTTGTGAGAATCAAAATTGATGATGGAAATGCTTTTTGGAACGAAATTGAGGTTAAATCTGGTAACTCAAAAGTTAGTACTGCTAGGGCATTACTTAGTACTGCTGGGCATTACTTAGTACTGCTGGACATTACTTAGTACTGCTGGGCTTTACTTAGTACTGTTAGGCTAAACTTAGTACTGCTAGACTACCGTTAGTACTGTTTGGGAATAACAGATTTTTCTTAATTAAATATAGCCGTTGAGATATTTCCGCCAACTACTTCACTTATAGGTTTCCTTAAATTGGATAATTCATGAACTTTCTTTAACTCATAAGATTTATTCACGATAAACATCCAATTCTATTCAGTCGGTCCAATCAAAACCTTAAGTGCTCTCTATATAATCTCAATTGACTTTGCCAAACACACATACTCTCATAAACGAACCTAACCCAGACCTCAATCGATCTTTTCTTAATCAACAATGGCGAATTTGGAGTTCTGTGACACACACAACATGGTCGCTTACTTAAAGAAAACAGAGGGCAGTGAAGGATTTCATCAAATAGTGGATTTTCTCAATACAAGTCACATTCGGTATGCTCTTACTGAAAATCCCACTATCTATGTTTCTCTTATTCAACAGTTTTGGCAAACTGCTACTGCAAGCACACTTGATAATGGAGAAATGGAAATAACTGCTACAATAGATGGGAAAGTTAAGATTGTTACTGAGGCATCTATTAGGAGGCATCTCAAGTTAGAAGATTCTGATGGTATTAGTAATTTGCCTACTACTAAAATTTTTGAACAACTTGCTCTTATGGGGTATGTGTCCAATTCTGACAAATTAACCTTTCAAAAGGGACACTTTTCCTCTTAATGGAGATTTTTGATCCATACCATCCTTCATTGTTTAAGTTCTAAGAAAACTGCTTGGGAACAATTTAGTAGCAATATAGCAACTGCTATCATTTGCTTGGCCACAAACAGAACTTTTAATTTTTCTAAATTGATTTTTGATGATATGGTGAAAAAATTGGATAGTAAGACTAAATTTTTAATGTATCCAAGATTTATCCAAATCTTTTTGAACACGCACCAAAGACTGCTTCTACCTCACACAGGAACTTATATTGCTCCTGCCTACACTCAAAAATGTTTTAGCAATATGAGGAGGGCTTCTAAGGGTTATACTGAGGTGGACATTCCATTGTTTCCAACAATGCTTATTCAAGGCCTAATTTTTCAAGGTGAAGGATCAACATTCCCAGTTGAGTCCCATCACACACACACAAGTGCTCCATCAACCTTACAACCACAACTTTCATCAACACTTAGGAGTTCTATCAGACAAGAAACTAAGGTTCCTCAGCTCAGTTCTCCTCCTCACACCAATGTAGCAGATGAGGTTGCATCCACTAGTGTGGATGTCAGACATGGAGGGGCTGCCACTACTGTCACTAGCTTAGATGCAGGATAGAGCAGTGGTAACATTGATAAGACCCCATCCATGCCCCATGATTCACCTCTCCTAAGAGGTCACACACTTGGAAGTGATGAGGGCAGAATGCAACATACTGAATTGATGGATTTGGTTACAAAATTATCAGACGGAGTTGTAGCTTTAGAGACAGACTTGAAGCAAACAAAGAAAGTTTATGGTGCTGCTTTTACAAAACTTATCAAGAAGGTAAAGAGGTTGGAGAAAAAGGATAAGCTCAGCAGGTCAAGAAGAAAACTCAGACTGGTTCTCTCAAATGAAGAAGGTTCAGATTCAGATATTTTGGCTCAAGAGGATCCTTCTAAACAGGGGAGGAAAATTGCTCAAATTGATGAAGATGAGGGGATCACTTTAGTACAAATGGGTGTTTCTACTACTAGTATAGATTTTACCATGGCTAATGTACCAGTTACTACTACTGGTGCAAAAATTAGTACTGTCAGCCTTGAAGTTAAAACTACTGGTGATTCTGTTGATGACATTGTTGCTGAAAGTGATGCTGAAAGTTTAGTATACATCAAAAGGAGTGCAACAAAGACAAAAGACAAAGGTAAAGGTAAAATAGATTAATCTGAGCTAGTACAGACCAAGACAAAGTTGCAGGTAGAACAAGAAAGACTTGGTTATGAAGCAGCTATAAGATTACAAGATCAACTTAATGAAGAAGAGAGACAAAGGATTGCAAGTGTACAAGAATTAGCTAGCTCTTTTAATATTGAAGAATGGGAAAACATACAAGCTAGAGGTGAAGCTGATGAAGAGATAACTGCAAGATTACAAGTAGAAGAGCAAGGAGAATTAACTATTGAAGAAAGGTCAATAATGTTTGTAGAGCTAATGGACAAAAGGAAGAAGTATTTTGCTATAAAAAGAGTTGAAGAAAGGAGAAACAAGCCACTCACACAGGCTTAACAGAGGACTTATATGACTAATTATATTAAGCACATGGGAAGTCATACACTGCAGCAGTTAAGAAGATATTCATTTGATGAGCTCAAGGCTTTGTTTGAAACAACAATGAGGAGAGTAAGCACTTTTGTTCCAATAGAGAGTGAAGATGACAAAGCAGTTCCTGAGTTAGTAGGTGAAAGATCAAAAAGGCATGCAGAAGAAGAACTTGGTCAATAAAGTTCTAAGAAGCAAAAGCTAAATGAGCTATCACAAGAAGAGCTACATCAATTAATGATCATAGTTCCAGAAGAAGGGATGAATATTACCAAGTTGTTAGCATGAAAAAGATGAACGAAAAACCAGGGCATGTTCGACCCAGAGAATGGATTCTATGAGAAGATAAATGCCCTTAGTTTTCCTCACAGGAATGTCGAGGAACAGGCGTATTGGGCTTCCTGAAAGATATTGCTAGTAATGCTAGTAACACATGCCACACCTGTTAATCCTTTTGTTCATAATCGTTCTCACCTCCAAGTTTCAAGTTCTGTTTTCCATCTTCAAAAGGTTTAAAGCTGTTTGTCATCAAATTTGAGGTATCATAAATGATAGAACAACACAAAAACCACTCTATGTTTCCGAATGGGTGTTTTGATTTATGCCAAACGTTTGTGTTCAACAATGGTACCATTTTATGACACATTTCAAAAATCACATAGAATTGCTAATGAAACAATTTTCAAAGAAGTAAAGAAATATGAACAGATTTTTTGATGACTTGGATGCGGGGAGTATGTACGATGTGTTCTGATAACAAGACCTGGACCATAGAGGAAGAAAAATCTTTTATATAAATGGACTGCTTAATTGCTGAATGTTTAGTAAAAGATATATGCTCTTTTGTGTACTTCCGATATTGCTGTGCCTCCTAGTTCGTATGCCCTTTGCGAAGATCTTAGATCTGCATGCGATAGGGAACACACTAAAGTTCTTGAACTTGAAGCTGAAGTTTTAAAACAACAAAAGATGGTCATTGAATCTGAGAAACGTAACTCTTATTTACAAAAGACCCATATTGATTTACAACTTAAATTTCAAAACTATAAACAGTGCATAGACACTTCTAGTGCCTCCAATGCAATTTTTGAAATTAACAAGTTAAGAAAACAGCTTCAAGGGAAAGATGACACTATCAGGAATTTAGATGCTCAGATCAGCATCATGAAGGTGTTGAATGTAGGTTCCACTGAAGGTAGTTGTGACCAACAGGCATTAGAAACTGACAGAACTCAGTTGAAAGATGCGATCACTTCAGTTAGGATTCAGAATGATGGATTTAAGGCAGAGAATGTGAATCTGAAACGACATTATGAAGAACTGTCGAAATCTAATGCTTACTCACGTTCTACATTCACCACAAAGGATTATTTGCCTTAAATGTCGAGAATGCAAACTGAAAACTGGAGCTGAGTGGCAAAAAGAGTTGTGGATCTACAGCCTTGAGCTAACCCAAGTACTTGCTTAAGAGATGTATACCAACTAGTTCAAGAACATTCCACCTCAAAATGAGCCCAACTGGGTAAATCCAACCCCGTTGATAAGAAAAAGCAAGTTACTTTTCAAGAACCCCCCAGGACTTCAAATAGACCCACACAGAAACCACCAGTGCAACAAAACAAAAAGCCTAATGTTCCTGTGAATTTGTCTACAAGAACTAAACCTGCCACTGAATCTCGCAAACCTATGCCAAAGTACCACACTCGGAACCATCGTTTCTTGCCCAGTACAAGTGTAAACGGGAGGAGAGCAGCAGATCACAATAGGAAGTTGAATGTTGTTGATCATAACCAGTTTGTGGTTCGTTCTTTGAAGTCTGTGAATACCAAAACCCCCCATGCCAAACATAGTGTGAATCTTACTAAGAAGGTTTGGAAAGCAACCAGAAATCATAATGTTAAGCCTCAGTGGAAACCCACTGGACGACATTTCGTGTTGCATGATACCTGTCCTTTAACTAGGATAATGGAACCCATTGTTGAGCCTTTAGAACTTACCCCGAGCGTTAGTTCTAGTTCCAAAGTTACTATGATCTCTAGGTTCCCTGATTGCAACCTTAGTGATCGAAAGGCTGGTTCCAAGGGGATATCTGGTATTTTTGAATGCTAAAGCATTGTATCCTTTGTATATTTGTGTATATTTGCAAAAAAAAAAAAATTTAGTGTAGTATGGCTTGCAGTTATTTCAGACTGTAACCCGGTCTTAACCCAGAGATTTAGTGTACGTTTCAGTGCATTATTTCTTTACAGACAAGAAGTTGTCTAAGCCCCGAACCTTTTTTCTCCTAAACAACTTGTTTTATCAAACATGTTCGGGTTAACCAAATCAAACATTGACACGGGTCATTGTTTGAGGGGGAGAATCAGTATTTCTCACAGTTGTTGCAGGTCAAAAGGACGTACTGTTGCTGATTCTATTGCTGAAAGATTGACACGACCAACCGCTTACAAGTTCAAGACAGATTGCAGTATCATTCCTGTCTGGGTATTCTAAAGGTCTTGTTTCAATTGCTCACTTGATATTTGTGCTATTTCACCTCACCTCATACTTTGAGGGGGAGATTGATACATTTTAAGTCCATTCTAGATCAAAACCATTCACAAGTTTCATACTTTTGATCGGGGGAGAAAATGTGACTTAAACATGTAAAACGGATAATTAATGATTCGATTGATTCTAAAATGCTAAGTCCTATCCATGCATGTGCTAAACATCTTTCGATTATCGACGCACATGTGTAGGGGGAGCATAAGTGTTAATATGATCAAAAATGTCAAGGTACCAAAAGTTTGTGTTATACACACGTATCTTGATAAATGACAAAGAATCTTTTGTTTCATGTTCGTGAAAGTGATCTTATGGAATGCTGAGGAAAGAGATGTTGTACCACCAGGGTATTCGTATGAATGCTCATGCCTGGTCTTCGGACTGCGCCCACTAGTGAAGTGGATTTCCATAAATGTACTTGTACAAGTTTGGATTTCCCAAGGCACTTCATATCTTTCGGGATATATTTCAAAACATCATCAGAAGCATTCTGATTTAAACTTTTGTTTGTGCCCCAAACAAATTTTATAAGCACATCGAATGTTTTTCAAATCATTTTTGCCACAGGCCTTCTACGGTACTTAATTGTATTAAGAAGTAAAAGCTGAAAACCGAGGAATTATACGGTATAGTCAGCAGATAGTAACTGTACTGACTCACTCTTTACCATTCTATTAGTAGAAATACTTATAGTGTGTTAGTCTTCGGACATCTGGTCTAGAGAACGGCAAACATTAGGGAATCTGATACTTAGGTATTAGAGGAACTAGCTTGTCACGTGCCGGAAAACCTGTCAAGAAGGTTCTTTTAATGAATCTATCTGATCATGTGCAGTATTACATACTGTAATCAATGTCCTCACGGAATCAGAGGTTAATGTAAGACTGACCAGAATTGAGTATCGTCTATACTCGGGTTCCCTTAAAATATAAAACCTTTGTATGTTGTCACAAAATAGTTTTTTCTAGAACACATTAAGTGGATTTTACATAACAAAATGTTTTGTTGGTGACTAAATTGTTCTATCATAGCGATTGACGATCAAAGTATCGATGGCAAGATATGCTCATATTCCTTACTCACATATCTAAAGAAATCAAGAAAGTTTACATACAAAGCTCTCAGCACAATCTCTGAAAAATCAATGTCTTCTTAAAATGCTAAAACTTATGGAGTTAGAAGAAGATTCATCATCAAAGCTTTTAGTTCCATAACTTTTATGAGCATGTGAGACTAAAGATCAGTGTATGGCAAAGTTAGTGAAGAAGATCACAAAGGATGTAGAGAAGTTAAGCTTAAACAAGTCATAAGATCATGTTCTATGCTTCACATCAAGTTCATGGATGTTACATGATCAAGGTGTTAAAGATTGATTTAACCAAACACAACAAGGTGAAGTACCCTTCAACACACGAGTAAAGGAGACAAGCACGTGGAGCAGTTCATAAACAACTTCTCATGACCTCATCTAGGGGGGATTGTTAGGATCACTTATATGGACACAAAACAATGTAGCGTCGGGCTCTCCGTAGATAATAGACAAAAGTCTAGCTGTTTAAGGTGTAATATTATGTAAAGGGCCAAGATGCTATAAAGCTCCGCAAAGGCCTCCTAGGCCTATCCTCTTTTGAGTTATAAATACTCTATGTTTTTTCTCTTTATAGGATAGACAAATTTAGCTACTCCATATATTTTTCATCTTTAGGGTTTGTAGCAACTCTTGTTCTTTCAATCAAAAAGTTCTTTAATGTTTAATCTTTTGTGCTATTGATCTTGTGATTAATCTATGGAATGATCTAGGGATCCTACAATATCTCAAGTTAGAAGATTCTGATGGTATTAGTAATTTGCCTACTACTAAAATTTTTGAACAACTTGCTCTTATGGGGTATGTGTCTAATTCTGACAAATTAACCTTTCAAAAGGGACACTTTTTCCCTCAATGGAGATTTTTGATCCATACCATCTTGTATTTTTAAGTTTAAGAAAACTGGTTTGGGAAACATCAGTTAGCAAATATAGCATCTGCGATTACTTGCATGGCCATAAAGGAAGTTTAATTTTTCTAAACTGATTTTTGATGGAATGGTGAAAAACTTGGATAGTAAGACTAAATTTTTAATGTATCCAAGATTTATACATATTCGTTGTGATCTAGTACAAAGAGATGCTTCTACCTCATAAAAGGGAATTATATTGTCCTACCTATACACAAAAACTCTTTTTCAGCCAATATAAGGGTGGGACTTCTTAAGGGTATTATTGGGGTGGACATTCCATTGTTTCCAACAATGCTTGTTTAGGGCCTAATTTTTTAGGGTGAAGGATCAACAGTCCCAGTGTGTACCCATCACAACCCACGGTGCTCCATAAAACATCATTACCAATCTTTCACCAACACTTAGGAGTTCTATCAGACAGGAAACTGAGGTTCCTCGGCCCATTTCTCCTCCTTACACCAATGTAGCAGATGAGGCTGCTTCTACATATGTGGATGCCAGATATGGAGGGGCTTCCATACTGTCAACTTAGACCTAGATACAGTGACAGGGCAGTGGTATCATTGATAAGACCCCTACTCATGCCCTATTTGATTTACTCTCCCAGAGTTCACACAATGGATGTGTTGAGGGCAGAATGCAACATAATGAATTAATGGATTTGGTTACCAAATTGTCAGGACAGAGTTATAGCTTTGGAGACAGACTTGCAGCAGACAAAGAAAGTTTATGGTGTGCTTTTACAAGATTTCAAGAATGGTAAAGGTAGGTTGGAGAAAAGGATAAGCTCAAACCAGTCAAGAAGAAAACTCAGACATGGTTCTCTCAGATGAAGAAGGTTCAGATTCAGATATTTTGGCTCAAGAGGATCCTTCCAAACAGGGGAGGAAAATTGCTCAAAATTGTTGAAGATGAGGGGTATTAACTTGGTACATATATGGGTGTTTCTTACTGCTAGTCAGATTTTACCACTGCTAATGTATCAGTTACTACTGTTGGTGTAGAAATTAGTACTGCCAGCCCTGAAGTTAAAACTGCTGGTGATTCTGTTGATGATATTGCTGCTAAAAGTTTAGTGTATATCAGAAGGAGTGCAGCAATGACGATAGTAAGAGTAAAGGTATAAGGAAGAGTTTAAATCGGCTATGACTAGACAAAAAGGCAACAAGAACAAGGATAGATTGGTTTTGAAGCAGGCTCTGAGATTGCTGAAACATCTTGATGAAGATAGAGTGACAGAGAATTGCCAAGGCAACTAAAGTAGCTAGCTCTTTTCAATAGTGAAGAATTGGGAAGTACATTAGAAGTTTAATTGAAGCTAATGAAGAGTTAGCACAAGGTTCCAAGTAGAAGAAGAGAAAATTACTTCTGTGAAGATGATCAAGCAAAGATGCTTGTAGATCTTATCAATCAAAGAAAAAGATATTTTGCTGCACAAAAAGCTGAAGCAAAAAGGAACAAGCCCATGACTCAAGCTCAACAGAGGACTTATATGTCTAATTATATCAAGCATATGGGAAATTATAAACTGCAGCAATTAAAGAGACTTTCCTTTGATGAGATCAAGGACTTATTTGAAACTACAATGAGGAGAGCAAACACTTTTGTACCCATGGAGACTGAAATTAGAAGAGGAGTTCCAGAGTTAGTAGCAGATAGTTCACAAGCAGCAGTTACTGAATCTACAGAAGCTGGAGGTACTAAAAGAGCTGCAGAAGAAGAACTTGGTCAACAAAGTTCTAAGAAGCAAAAGTTAGATGAGCTATCACAAGAAGAGCTACAACAATTGATGATCATAGTTCTAGAAGAAGGGATGAATATTGAAGCCTTGCAAACCAAATATCTAATCATTGACTGGGAGGTTTATACTAAAAATTCAAGAATGTACTGGAAAATCATCCAAATTGGTAATCATACTGAGGTATGTCAGGTTTTTGAAGATATGCTAAAGTCTTTTGACAGGGATGATTTATTGAAACTATGAAGTCTGGTTCAAGAAAGGTTTAACTCAACAAAACTAATAGAAGATAAAGAAATAAAGATTTGGGTATAGTCGAAGAGACTGTTTGAACATGATGCTGATGATGAGTTATGGAAGTCTCAGAAACATATTCATGATATAACATGGAGAGTGTATGATACATGTGGAGTGCATCATGTATCTACAAAGGATGGAATGGATATCTACATGCTGGTTGAAAGGGAATATCCTTTGTCAAGAGGTGTTCTTACACAGATGTTAGTTGCAAAGCTCTTGGTGGAACAAAATAATGAGATGTCCAGAGAACTTCTTAGGAAGATATTTATTCAGATTGAAAGACCAAGAAGATAAAGTGTTTGGAAGAATCTTCTCATAGAATAAGGTTTAATTCAAGAAACTTGATGATTTGGAGGTAAATCACAAGTTTAGGGGAGGATTATTGGGAATTATGTTCATACTTAGTACTGCCAAGTCAAGAGTTAGTACTTCTCAAGTTACAACTGCCAGTATTAACTAGTTAGTACTGCTAGAAGAAAGTTAGTACTGTCAGTACAAACTTAATACTGTTGAAGGACTTAAGACTGCTGCATGAAGATTAAAGACTGCTAAAGAGATAAAGACTTGTCAAGAGATTTGTATTGACTTATTCAGAGTATATTCTATATAGTTAGAAAGATACGTATAAGTTTAACATTATAGAAGATTTGTAGTTATCTTGTAAAGGACTCCTTAGTGTATAAAAGGAGATCCTAGGTTATGGTTTTGTATGTACAATAGAGATATAAGTTTTGATACATAGCTTCAAGGTTGTAAACGACCTGGGTATTATTGTAAGACTACTTATATATCGCCTCTTCAACTTTAGAAGAGGCAAGATAGTCATAATTTCATTACAAAAGAAAACATTTCTCTCTCTAGATCATTTATTCTCTACAAGGTTTTTTCTCTCTAGAAACTAGCCCGATCAGTAGAATCAGATCCTTGATCCGGATTATGATATAGGAAATTACCACAATTGGTATCAGTAGCTTATGGGAATGATTAGATCGTGTGTAGTGTGCTGAATTTCTTGCTGTTGTAGATCGAAAAAAGTGAGCGCCATAGAAGCGATACTAGTGTTTTTTTAAGATATTACCGCCTTGTGTTGGATTATGAAATTGATAAAGTTTGGGCTTGTTTTAGTTGCCTATTACCTTAATGGGTAATGTGAGTTGTGCAAAAGAAATCAAGCAAAATCGTTCAAAATGGTGATTTATAGGTGATTTTGTGTGAAAAACGTCGTTGTTCTTTGTGGAGAGTTGCCAGAATTTCTTCACGGCGGTTTGCTGAAAAATATTATTTTATTAAGTAGGTTACCAACCCTCTGACACAGGGGGTTGCCTTAGGTGGCGCGTAGTTTGCTCAAAGAGCCGCGAGTGGTTACTACGCAGCGAGTTTGGGTTTTTTTGACCGGCGGGTTTGCTTATTGGTGGCGAGGTTGCCCACATAGCGGCGAGTTGTTACCTTATCAGCTGGTTTGCCCTTATACAGGGGTTTGAACAGGTGGCTGAGTTGCTCAAGAGGCGAGTTTGTTACTAAGCAGCGGTTTGATTACCAGCGAGTTTTTTGCACAAATGTTGTACGTTATGCCATGTCTTTAGTTTTAAGATCAGGTAATTAATTAATCCATATATAATATTAATTTGAATTTAAGCGACCATAAGCTGAGTAACACGTAGTATTTTTTCTCACATTGCTTGAATGGTTGTTCATTTTTTCTCTCAATTAACTTGTAATCATTTGTTTGACTTGCTTTGCTCTCTCAATTTCCTTACTCCTAAGATATGATTCTCATTAGTTTCATGTGGTTTATGGTAATGTGTGTCTTGATTTCTTCATGTGAAAGTGATCTACGTTTTTAGTTACTTTATCTTTCATTTTGAACATTGAACTTTTTTTTTTTTTAAACTTTTCTTGACTTTTGATTGACTTTTGAACAGGTTTTTATTTCTTTTGCGTTTTTTTTCCTCTTTTGATGAACTTATTTCTCAGGGTTCAGTGCGCTCTTTTTCTATCTCTTGAACATTGTCTCTAATCAGTTGTGGTCGAGACTAAGATTTAAAATGTAGCAGATCAAGATAGTAGACTTAGATAAGGAAGAAACTTATATTGGCAGTGTCTGCAGAAAACTCTCCGGCGGTTTGATTTAAATCTTCTTCAGGAGGGTTGCTTGGCAGCGAGTTGACTTCGGCGAGTTGCCTTAAAATCACGGCGAGTTGTCTTATCTCTTCGCGGCGGGTTGCTTGGCAGCGAGTTGTGTTCGGCGAGTTGCCTTAAAATTCCACCGGCGAGTGAGTTATATGTCCTTTGCCAGCGGTTTTGGGCGCTCTTTGTCGGCGAGTTGTGCTTTGTCTTAGAAATTTGAAATATGTCTCAAACTCAGGATGTTTAATATCACTGTAGAAAACAAAATCGAATAGTTAACCCCTGTCACCACTGTTTTAAGTACCACTTCACTCGAAATCAATTTGATCGATAAAACATATCAGTATCATAATAATACAAGATGTCTAGTAGCCAAAGAAGACATCCCAGTGTGCACGGCTTCCTGATACACGCCCACCATATGCTTGATAGAAATAGACTTTGAATCTTGGCAACATCGGATAAGTCTGTTATGTCTAAGAATAAAGGATTAATGGACTGTACGCGAGACTCTTTATGAAGTCCATTAAAGAAGGACCATTTCAGATGGGAAGGTCTCAGAATATATTCCTGCCGCAGGCACTCCCCCGACAGAGCCCGCCCATTGAGACCCCTTCAACCACAAGGCACCAATACCGTGCCTTAGACGTTCCCCTTTATATCGATTTCCCCCTCCACAATTTTCGGCATGAAGTCAAAGGTCCCCCCCACCCCCCACCCACACCCCCCCCCCCCACACCCCCCACATCTAATCATAACCACCTCTAATCATCAATCTCTTAGCCGTTGGATGCCTTCCACGTCCAATTGACCAATGGTATTGCTGGGGATTGCCAGCGTAGATAAGTAGGGTGTCATAGGTGTCAGAAATATGCTTCTAGAAGGACGGGAGTACGTGTACTTTGCTTGGATTTATCCTGTGTGTTGTTTGCTCTGTAAAAGTGAAAAGAGAGGGAAAAAGAAAGGGAAACAGTATTACTTCGTTGGTGTTATATCATTCCTAAGTTTAGGTGGGTCTTCTCCCTAAACCTTAGGTTTTTATTTTAGATAATCTTGTCACAATTAACCTAAACCCGCATAGAGCATACACCGCTGATTATAATCTATCTAGGAGACAACATTGGTGAATCTTGAAACCTAGCTCATCGATGCTTTACCCACTTATGTCCAATTGTTATCTATATACTAGTAGTCTACGGTCCAAGCATTTACCCAAGGAAACAGAATGTTATGTGTAATCCTAAGTCACCACTTAGTCTACTTATTCACTTAACCAAGGAAAGAACACGGGCATAAATTTATAGTCCCATTGGTCAAGAGTCACATAGATAAGTTGTACGTAATATATATCCCAGATTTTAGTTCATGCACGCAATCCTAGATCCAGTTGAATGACAAATAAAACATGATTGAAACATAAACATATAAACATAATCAATATGCAACGAATAAATAAACAATCAATATAAACAAACCAAACATTAAATTATCATAAACAAGGCTAATACCTAAAGGTATTAGCCCATAGTCATTGTAACAATACACATTATCATAGACGAACGATTAATATAAACAAAACATTATGTTAACCGAACGCTTATAGCTGAGTATAGAGATTACAAGAGTTTTCCTATTCACTTGAGGCACTTGCAGGACCTTCTTGACTTCTAAAATCGTTTGTAGATCGTACTTGGTGGTCTTTGCATACTGAAAACCAAGTTTAGGTTTTCTATTTATAGGCTCTGAAAACATATCGATACGCCGTATTGGAAGGGTCTGATACGGCGTATTAGGGTAACTTGACGTGGGCTCCACGATTATTTTATTCTGGAATATTCATTGACTGCCACTGAATACGACATATTGTCTTATCTGGATACGGCGTATTGGATGGAAATCATGCTTCTTTTGATAGTTGACCAAAGTATCTGTAGGAAGTTGTATCTAATCATACAAACAAGTAAAATAGAAAGAAATCTAGAGAGAGAAAGAAATAAGAAATGTATTGAGTACCAAATGAACCAACACCCTCTCCAAGGCATGGAGAGGGTATTTATATCCTTGCTATGGCCGGCCACCCATGGGTTATCCATGGGTCGGCCCGGTTTGCTTACAACTTACTACACGTATTATACTACGAGCTAAGGACTATTACAATGGAAGTGATCGAGTCTTTTCTCGATTCCTAACAATCTCCCCCTAAGGGAGGTCACTCTAATTTACAATAATTATAAGCTTAGCATTCTATGAATGTCTTCAGTCTTGCTCGTAGTCTTGAATCTTTTGTCTTTATCTTGTGACTTTATGTAGTGAATATTGATCTCGAGCTTGTTCCAACATGCTTGATAAACAGTGTTCTTGAACTTCATAAGATCATCAATCTTGCATTATCTCTTGAACATATTTGTGATTCCTTGCCTTCTTGTGATCTTGTGACTATTGGACCAACATGCTCATACTTTCCTTCATCTTGAAAGCTATCGAACAATCTCCCTTAGAATGCTTCATCTTGAACACTTTATGACTTTAAGGAAGACGTTGAGTATCAGAGTAGCAGAAGACTTAAGTAATCATGTCTTTATATTCGTTGATCGAGTATGAGCATGTGGTTATGAATTCGACTCTGCTGGAATGAGGTACCTCCACCTTTGTATAAATCTGCATTTTTAAGGGTTATTAATAAAGGTTGTGGACGAATATGGCTTTGTCATTCGTCCGTGTTTGGTTGGATTAATTTCCGGATGCGTGAGGACCAACCTGTGATCAGGTAGATTCAATTTAGAAGAATCTCCTTGACAGGATTTCCAGCTTGAAGTATTGAATCTTCTAACACATATGCATTAGATTCATCGTACTTGCTTGTTCTCATTACCAGATCGTCTCAAAGCAGACAGCACGATAAGAGTAAATCGGTTAGTTATTGTCTAGCCGATTGAGTCGCCAATTCATGTTCAGCTTTCCTATGCCCAGATGCCATTTTGAGGCTACCCATGGACATAAGATTGAAAATTAATTTGAAAAGTCATTTAACGTGTTAATGAATAAAGAGTTTTATAACACGCCAAAAGTTTTTTATCTTTACAAATACATCCGTCAAATCATATACTGAACCGATATTGATATTCAGTTGTCACAAGTTTGATCCGTATAGGATCGCACATGTCACACCCCGACTAAGGCGAAAACTAGAGGCGTGACGGAGGGATTGATCGTCATAACACAAGGTATCAATATAAAGAATACTAAATGCATTGAAACAAAGTGCTACGACGTCGTTCGACAACAAGTATGGAACTTGTGCTAAGACAAGTCGAGTCACATCACATAGTCTGAAATTATTACAAATCAACTCTTCAGAGTCAGAGTGATACATGTCTAAATGATCCAGAACATAACATAAATAAACTCCTAGAATGCAGTCTCCATAGAAGAATTCCTCAGGGGGATGGATCTTTAGGTCTGCTAATCTTGACAATCAATCTAAGCATATCGCTTCAACCTGACAATGATACTCGATAAAGGTATAACCATAAAACTTGGCGAAGCTCGTACGTGGTACCCGCGTCCAATCATGGATTGAGTGCTCTAGATTATACTAGACGTGGACAATAGTGCAATATAAAGTCAGAAACGCATGTAGTCGTAATTGTAGGATATATTCCATCATAACAACACATCATACCATATATTAGGTCAAATATCACCAAGAAGACACAGATCCTATGTGTCTACATGTAGTGATCTATGGGCTTAGATAGATTTCAAAAACACCATATCACACCCCGACATAAGCCTCGCGAGCTATCGTCGGATGAGATATATAGAGAGCTCTGTACTCAGTGGATGATTAGATGACCATGCTCTAATGCTCATAAGACGACGAAAGATGGCCTGGTTAACATAGCATCATCATAGGCCATAGCGAATATGCCCCAGTGTGTACATAAGATAGCTCTTAGCATAGTCGAAGTGTATCAAAGTAGAGATTAGAATTAAACTGAATGAGCTGCACAGTTTAGACCCAATGTGCTCACGGGAGTGAGTGAGATAATAAAGACAGGGTGAAATACTGCAGAATTGTCAGCGCAGCTAGAAGCTAGTAGATGATAAGCTTGAGATGAGCCTAGAGACTAGGATGGATCAAACAGAGACGCGAAGAGCTCAGGGGAATGTGCCAAAGGATCATCTGTCCAGTGTCAAGAGATCCTCGAATATGTAATCGTTGGAGGAGTACTTCCCTGTTCGCTCTCTCTCGTCAGATTGAGTGAAGAAGTAGGAATCATCATAGGTGAGCGTGTTGTAGGGTTGATGCAGATGTAAGCGAGTCTGTAAGAATGTGTGTTGTACAGATTGAGTGTTTGACGAGAGTTACTTGTTGGGTGCTTCAATGTGTATATTGAAATCTCGAAGCGTCGTGAGAAGATGTCTCTATATGCAACGAATAGTCGTTATCTATATTAGAAATTATGTGACTCATTATGCTGAATTTAACGAAATGTCCGTCTAAGAGACAGAGTATAATGAAATACGACGTAAAAATTAAGAAGTAATAAATAGACGAGTAAACCCTTAATTGAAATATGTAATGACGCTTTACCTAGTTAATAAAGTGTTGTTAGGATTATGAAAAAGACTCGGTCACCCCGTGTATAATCTAGAATAGATAGTCGTTGTCTAATTGTAAACTGTTATGCTAGTAGTATTGGCGGGCCTTTAGCCCACTTGTAAGCCCATACTCAAGCCCATTGGGGCATAAACACTCATGTATATAAACCCCTTTCCAGCCATGGGAAGGGGTTGGTTGTTCATTTTATCACAAGGCTTTCATTTGGTTTTTCTCTCACTAGAAACCTTACTTTCTCCTCTAGATACATTTGCCAACCAATCATTCTTACTGTGTTATGATATCCAATTACTACAATTGGTTTACAGAGCATATGGGGGAATGATTAGCTAGATGGTGTGTGCGTTTCCTGGTTAGTTTTAGATCAAAGTTGGTTTTTGAAAGGTTTATGGTCTTATTCTTGACACTCTTAGATTCTCCAAGTGAGTCTGTGTGTTAAAAGTTATGTGTTTTGTAAGTTGTTATAACTCCTTCTAGAAGCCAAGTTGTGCAAAAGAAACCCCGTAAAAGAAGTGTGACAGAAACGGTGTTTGTGTAGGGTGAAAATGTGCGAGTATTTTTCGTCGTTGCGTTTTGATCTTCTGAGGACATTCTTTCGTGTGCGTTTTTGCGTGAATTGAATTTTAAAAGTACATAGCGTTGCTCGAGTGTTTTTGTATACGTATGATTTGTAGAGATAAGCGTTTTATCTTATTAGAGGTTGCTTTTTTGGTCGTTTTTGCGTTTTGCCATAGCGGTTGCGTATCTTGACCCTTGAAGGTTCTTTTGCGATTTGGTGCTTGCGTTTTGATTACAGGTTGCGTTTTGAAGACTTCGTTGCGTTTTGGACTTAGGGAGACTCTGGCCCCCAATTTTTTAATAGGTTGCGTTTTGATCAAGTCTCAAGATTTCTTAGTTTTGATCATAGTCTCAAAAGCAGTCTTTTGCGTTTTGAATCAAATCTCAAGATTTTCATTGCGTTTTGACAATTCTTCACTGGTTTTGACAAAAACTTCATTGTGTTTTGCTCAAATCTCAATATTCTCATATGCTTATGACTAAGACCTCTTCACTGCACTTATGACAAAAGTTTCAATGCTTTTTTGCCTAAGTTTCATTATCTAACAGTTTAAGTTTAAATTAATTCAACCGCGATAACCATGATCACAATCAAACAACATATACCTCATCACCCGCGACCCAATCATCATTTTTATACATACAGTTCACTAAATCATTGATCGATCAACTTAATTATATCACAGTAATCCACAATGTGGTAATCTTTACAGAGTGCCATCCAATTTGCCGGTTCGCTACGACCACTATGCTTGATAAGGTTGACTATGCGTCATGGCCAACTAACTAGATTCGATTTATATGTCGGTGGTATAGGATCAATTGCGGGAGTAAACATTTTGTGAAGTTCAAATTGTGAAGGGACCATTTAGATGGGGAATCACGCGAGTAATTGTTCCGGCTGGATGTGGGAACTGAAGTTCTCACTCAATTTGTGTTCACTGAACGACACGAGTTTATTCGGATCTGTTAGCAGGCATGAGCAGGCATAAGGTACGAATGTAGACATTTTCGGCAACAGAAGCATAGTACTTCAAGTTTACAAAAGATATATATTCACTATATTAATCCATTACATGATGCAAAGGACATATGGGACCATGTGAAGATGCTTTTGGAAAGATGAATTAACAAAGGAAGACCGTGGAATCACAACTGTATGATGATTTGTTGAACACTTTTCGGTTCAGAAACAAAAGGAAACCATTCATGACTACTATGTTGGTTTGCCAAGCTTCCATTAATGACATGTGAACATCAAGATGACAATGTCAAAAACAGTTGAACTTAAAGTATATGAATAACAAGGCTTGCCTGAATGAGGTAGATGTGTTTTACAAGCTATGAAACTTACACAATGAGGCTTTGAAGGATTCAAACTTTGCTCAACATCATATACGCTTACTTGAAGCAACCGAGGACATGAGCCAATCGAGATAAGTATGGATGTATTGGAACTGGTCTCCACAACAGAGCCAGTTGATCCTCTTGCTTGTGAGTCAAATGTTTTCACCTAATCATTATCATTTCTCATTGTCCTCAAAAATCCGAGCCCCGACCACATATATCAACCACCTTTTGCTGACACTCACCAATTGAATTTGTGACTTTCTCCATGTCTTGACAATAAACAGCAGAACACAAACAACACAATTGTTGTAAACGCCTCCGTAAGAGAGACACAGATATATCCTAAGTGTTTCAGTCTAACCCGATGACTAATATGTTCACTCGAACCTGGCTTAACATGCGGTATGAAGTCTAAGCGTGATGCTAGATGGTGACACATGTAACTGAGAGACGTGTTCGAAAGTCTGAATCGTGAGGAGTTTATGTAAAGGGTACGAGGAGACTCCTCTATAACAGTGCAGGGTTAATATGACGGGTGTGGGGCGCTCAAGGGTGTTTTGCAGTTAGTATGCCTACTTGATATGGCGAGAGCACAGGAACAGAGTGGGGCATGCTTAATCCGGGGTCAAGCTAGGCAGGTTAAGTGCTACAACTGCAACGGGGTAGGCCACATAGCAAGGAACTGCACTCAACCCAAGCGTCCACAGAACTCCGAATACTTCAAAGACAAGATGTTGCTGATGCAAGCTCAAGAGAATGGGGTAGTCTTGGATGAAGAGCAGTTATTGTTCCTAGCTGGTGGACAGGACAATGCTATTGATGAAGATGTGGATGAGCAACCGGTTCAAGACTTAGCTCTCAATGTGGATAATGTGTTTCAAGCTGATGACTGTGATGCGTATGATTCTGATGTTGATGAGGCTCCTACGGCACAAACTATGTTCATGGCTAATCTATCATCCGCAGATCCAGTTTATGATGAAGCCGGTCCGTCTTATGATTCGGACGTCTTATCTGAGGTACATGACCATGATCACTATCAAGATGTTGTTTGTGATCATCATGAAGAACACGAGATGCACGACGATGTACAACCAAACCACATTGTTGACTCACATGCCGATTATACGAGTGATAGTAATATGACTCTTTATGATCAGTATGTAAAGGACAACGCTGTGCCGGTTGTACAAAATAATGCATCTATTGTTCCAAATGATGCATATGTGATGATAGATAATGATGTGCATGAATCTGATGTCCTATCTGTCTCTCATACACCCCGGAATACAGTAGTTAATAATTTGTTAAATGCTGAACTTGCCACATATAAGGAACAAGTTGAACTGTATGAAAGACGTGCCAGGTTTGAATTAACAGAAAGAGAACAAAAGATTGATGAGCAACTAAGAATAGTTATATGTGACCGTAATATTAAGGAAGAGAATTTGAAAAAGGAACTTCATTCTGTAAAATTACAACTTGCCTCTACCATCCAACATAACAAGTTAATGGTAGATGAAGTTACATCTTTGAAAAAGGATTTTAATCAGAAAGAAAACAAATACCTTGAAGAATTTTTGGACTTAAAATCTTAAAAGGATAAGGTCGAGGATAAATTATTCAAACAAGGCCAGTCTATTCAAACAGTTCACATGATGTGTAAACCTAGGTCTTATTATGATGAAGTGAATAAGGTAGCTATTGGCTACAAGAACCCCCTATGTCTACATCGTGCAAGGCAAGTTCAGCCTGCCCTGTATAGTGGTCATGTAATTGTCACACCCAATCATGCACCGGCCGTAGTACGTGACGGGGAGGAGACCCTAGAACTTACTGAAATTTCTAGGAAGAAAATGCATGATAAAATGAAAGCTAATGAATGTGTGGATAATAAGGTCAATATCACACCGCCTAATTACTCGAAAGAGAATTTTTTAGCGACCTTCACACCACAGAAACAACTGACCCCGGAACAAATATTTTGGTCTCAAGATATTGTTAAGATGAAAGCTGAAGCTCTCAAAGAGCAGAACACCAGACCAATCAAAGCGTTGACTGTGTATCCTCCAAATACACCTGCAACGCTTGTCCCCAGAGTGCTTCCAACCAAAAGTCAAGTGAAAATTAACATTTTTACACTTAGACAACTTTTTTCCGAATTTGAGAAAACCTGTAAAAAGAGAATCACACCAACTGGGATCACTGAAGGGGAAAGGGGTTTTGAACAAACCAAGACATGTTACCTCACGGAGGTCATTCCATTTTTCAAAACTCTTCAAGAACATTTTGAGGGCATTCAAAAAGCTCTAACAAAAGAAGTTAAAGAAATGAGTGATGCCTTTGATGAGTTGGAAGCTGAACTTGACCAAAGTATTGTTGATAGGAAACATGATGAGATTGAACGGAAAAACCTTCTTATTGAACATGATAATATAATCGCTGATGGTTTGTCTAAAGAAGTGTTTTATGTTGCATCGAATTCTGAGCTTAATGTATCTAGATTTACTGAAATGCAAAAGGCTCATAATGTTGTCAAAGCCCGTTGTCTGGAACTTGAAGCAGAGCTTTCTAATTTACGTGATAATATCCGTAAGGATAATTATAATGAACTTTTAAACCGGTTTTCCAATCTTGAGGTAAATCACCTAAACTTATAGTTAAAGTATCAAAACCTTAAAGATAGTTTTCAGAATAAACCATCTTCACCCGTTAATGATACTCCTGATTTTAACTCTGTTTTAACTCCTTTTTTAGGGAGTAGATCGGTCAAACCGAAAGCTTCACTTAAAGGAAAAGATAACGTCATCTCAAAGACTGAAGAATGCAAATATACACAACTTAATGAGACCCGTAGTGAACTAACCGAACACATGATTTTAGGGCCCAAACCTTTCAGAATCCAAACAATTAACAAAAAGGTTAATGGTCCTTTAAGAACAAAAATGAGCTTTTTTAGGGCAAAAAAATTCAAAGAATTAGCAGTACTACAAGGAATTGTATGATTGATCAAGATAATTGCGTGCTAAGCATACAGAAACAGATAACTGGCCTTAAAAATGAAAATGAGAGTCTAAAGGTCCGTCTACAGAATACGATCTCATGTGTCGCTACAAATCAGGTTAAACCAAATGTACTTGCACCAGGAAAGTATGCTATAGATGTTGAACCTATTCCCCCTCGCAATAGGAACAATAGGGAAGTTCATCTATATTATCTTAGGCATCTTAAGGACAGTGTAGATACACTTTGCGAAATAGTAGAAGAAGCCAAAGTTGAAAGACCTTTGATAGAATCACTCGTATTTGCTTGCCGATACACTAAACATTCTCAAGAACATAGAATATGTGTTTGGCAACCTTCTAATGACTTACCAAATAACAAGAATAAGAAGCTGCACATACCCCTAGAAAAAGTAAGTTTACTTTGAGGAGCCAAATAGCAACACAAGTAGTACTACCCACAAAAAAAGCATTGTAAGCCAATGCACACAAGCATTCTAATGTCCAGAGTGCCTTCTTCTACAGAGTAAACAATTTCACAGATGCTAGCGATCTCACCTAGAGCATACTCCAGAAAGCATCGAGATCCCGCCAACTAAAAGTGTCCAGCAAGAAGAAAGTAGAAGAAAACCCTAGACAATTATGATCTAGTCTTAAAACTACGAATCATGTTGATTTCTAGTAAAACTCTAAGCATACTATAATAATTCGCGAAAGCCTCATTATGTGGTGCCAAAACTTGGAAACAAATGCTTATTTTCGGCTACTCATGATATGTGTGTGGTTTACTTATTTGCAATCTGTGAATGCAATCCGCGTCCTATCCCCCAATGATAAAATGATGTGCTCCCAGTTAAGAAAGTTTGGAAACCTAAGCAAGTTACACAAGTGTGGAAACCTAAACATATCAAATAAATTTGGAAACCAACTGGTAAAACACTTAACAATGTTGGTTATCAATGGAGACTCATAGGAAGAACATTCACCCTAAGTGATCAGTGCCCTTTTAACAGTTCACATAAACTTACAGGAATGCAACCATATAGCTTGTTCTAACCAATCGGAACCAACCAACATTGGGGATCTAATTTTCCAAACCTCTCCAATCTCGTCTGTTTTCAAAGCAGGTCGAAAAATACGTCCTATTTTGTGGTATTCGTACTCAGCTATTCAAAACAATATGAACTGGGGGATCGCTCAAGCTCAATAATTTTTGTGAACAAAGTTTTATCATGACAGTTAGATTTTCGGGAATGATCACTTTGTGCTATTATGGGTATATGTAGATTAAGTCCAATTGGTGGATAGTGTAAATCTCCAGGGTATACTACGTGGAAGGACTGGGGCATAATTTGTTTTCTGTCAATCAATTTTGTGATTTAGATTTGGAAGTTGCTTTCAGAAAGCATTCTTGTTATGTTTGTGATACGGATGGTGTTGAATTACTTAAAGGGTCCCATAGTTCTAATGTATACACTATCTCTGTTGAATACATGATGAAGTCCTCCCTAATTTGCTTGCTATCCAAAGCCTCCAAGAACAAATCATGGTTATGGCATCGGCGTTTAAACCACAGATACTTTGGTACATCAATGATCTTGCAAGAAAATACCTTGTTAGAGGCTTACCTAGATTGAAGTTTGAAAAAGATCATCTTTGTTCTGCATGTCAATTAGAAAAGAGCAAAAAGCATACCCACAAACCCAAAACTGATAACACCAATTTGGAAGTTCTAAACACTCTTCATATGGATTAATGTGGACCGATACGTGTACAAACAATTAATGGGAAGAAATATATCTTGGTCATCATCGATGATTATTCTCGGTTTACGTGGGTTAAGTTTTTGAGATCAAAGGATGAAACCCCTGCAGTTTGTCATCAAATTTCCTTTCTGAAGCAAATACAAGTCGTCTCCAACAAAACTGTAAGATTCATACCGCACCTACAATGGCACAGAATTTTGTCAACAAAACTTTGTATGATTATATGAAAACGTAGGATCGCGGTCCTCATTATCAGATATGGCTTCGCTTACAATCGCATCCCTATAACTGTTGACAACAAGAGTGTCCATAGCCCTTTGCTGCAAGTAACAACGTTTCAGCACTCCCAGGTCCTAAACACACGACATCCGACATCAATTCATCAGAGAATAAGTGGAAAAAGGAGTGGTTGAGTGTATTTCATGAGGACAGAGTATCAACTGTGGGCTAGATTATTCAACTAAGGGCGTCAAGCCCAAAGAAATGATATCCATTCCATTCTCCCAAGGCTTATGCATGAAGTGATAAAGCCGAGACACTCAAAAAACAAAAGTCTTCAGGATGATCAGGATGAGTAACGGATTGGATTCAAGTATCCTATGTAAATATGTACATACTTAAACCTAAAAAGAAAAATACAAAAATATAAAACCATCAAAAATCTAAAAAATTAGAAAAAGAGAAAATACCAAAAATAGATTTCCTTCAATACATGTCATTCCGTTATCGATAACATTTATAACGGTCCTAGAAATGTCATTCAATTAATTACCACGGATCTTTAAAATGAACCTCGAATGAGAAGTTTAAAACCACACAAAACATGTCTTAATGTTTCAGTTATTTTTAGACAGTCAACCACCGGTCCTTCAAAATGAGAGGAAAGCTAGCGCCCAAAAACGAACCGTTTGATTTCCTAACAATGGGTTATTAAGTTCACCCGGGCATTGGATTACTTTTATATCTCATGCAACTCTCCCGAATTTAAGTACGCTTCAGTGCATTATTTCATGATAAAGAAGAGAATCCTTCTTTTTATTAACCAAAAAAATAATTTTTTCTTCATATGATTCTTCAAAAATGTATTTGTGTTAAAAACCATGGTAGAAAAGGTGTTGTCTTTCAAAGCTAAAATCAGTCATCTAAAAGTCCTCATCAGAAAAAGATATTAAAAGAATTTCCTACCCTCAAAACATGTCAAAACGCTCTTTAAATAGAAAAACGGTAACATTATTTGAGGAGAGAAATGTGCTAATAATTCTTCAAAAATCTGTTTGAATAATCAAGAGTAAAACGGAAAGGGTTTGAACAATAACTAATTCCATGATTTAAAAGAGAGTAAATTAATTTTAACTCATATAGAGACATTAGAATGTTATGTGATTCAAACCTTTAGGACTTAGAAAAAACGATATGGCAATTAGGTACATACTATCGTGTAAACATACATCAGAAAGTCCTAATTACCATTGGTGCATAAGTTTTAATAATCCCAAACGATTTTCTCTCAAAATTATTGATTTCATAAATCAAAGTTCGGGTTAATCATTGAAAATGTTCTAATCAATCAAATCAAATTTGCGACACTACACAAACAGATTTTCAAGAAATCCGAACCACACTTCGAATAAATACAATCAGATCTTTAAATACGAATACGGGCATTGTTTTCGAAGGGGAGAAAGTGTTTTTTTGAATTAATCTTCAACATGTCACGGTAATGATAGGAAAAAGTTTTCACTTAACAGACAATAATTTGAGGGGAGATAATTTAACTCAAAGGCATCATTTTCATAAGTTTTTAACATCAGAGGCTTAAATATAATTTCAAAGACTAGTGGCTTAGGCTTATAACTAACATTCGATCAAAATTTGCCAAAAACCTCATCGTTTTAAAAATGCTTAGGTCTGTTTGAAAATAACTATGAATTTTTAGAAAGCCTTGAAGTTGAAGAAATGTATTATCTTGAATCGATTAGTAATTCCCCTATAATTAATCAACTAAGCTTTATTTTCGAAGAATAGAATATTATCAAAAGAGGTCCAGCATAGGTTTGATAACAGTATGATGATGACCATTTAAGATAGTCCATATATCCCTTCAGGAAGAAATGTTACAATCTAAGACTTAGTTGACTTAGATATTATCATTTTCGGCTACTTAGAGGCATAATTGTGACATCCGAGACATTACTAACCTTGGAGTTTTCAATTTATATATTCCATCACAATCCTTGACAAGGAGAAATAAACCCTCATCAATGACTTAATTATGACTTTGATGTTATGATTTCGAATTATTTGTGTACTTTGAATATTTGTTGTGTCTTCTCAAGAAAGGATTGCTGGTTCGGGGGAAAGCTAAGACAACTTCCATTTGGAGAGTATCGAGACGGACTACAGATTGCTAACATAGACAAAATGACTATGCCACTTTCAGTGTGAACATTTCAGGTCGCCTGTCTCATACATAGTCCTGTACATCATTAATGTAGTGTGGTATCAGTGTTAATTGGGGGTGTCAGTTTTAATGATTTTTTTTCCATGAGTATTATTTCTCGTTAAAACTTCCAATAATTTTATAAACTCAATCATAACTGACACTAAAAGTCCGCTCATAAAATTAAGGGGGAGCATATATAGGTTCCAATATCGGCTTGTATTTAATCAGGCCACATTTTCTCCTAAATTTTTCTAACATATTTAAATCAATAGAGATCCTAAATCTCAAAAAGGGTTTGAAAGTTTTGATCAAGAAGAAATGTGATTTAAATATTAAATTCTGATAAACAAGAGTGGATCTATTAAGACTCAATCAGTACCTCCCTCGCCTCCATTTGCCAAACAATTTCGAATATCGACGCACACGTTTGAGGGGACCAGTTCATAAATAATCAAAACAATCAAGAAACAATTGCTTTGATATCATGATATCAAAACAAGTACCATTGATTGATTTTCAAATGTTTTTTATGGCAAAATGAATAGTATCGAAAGACCGACCCATGTATTTCCTTTATCAGAGTTAATAAGGATGAATGGTTTTAGGTACATTTCCCAAACGATCCCGGACAGATCCGATGGATCTACCAGAGACAATCCACTATGTTGTGAGATGTCCTTAGGTATGATTACAAAAGGAGTTATGTGATAATAAGGGAATAGTGCGGACTGAGAGATACGGGGAGCTAGTACTGGATAAAACCCAACATAGGAACTGAGTAATGAAGTCTTGGAAAGCACTGAAGGGGGTTGAAGATAATGAAAAAGAATTGATTAATATAAAGGTGAAAAGAAAGCAACCCTCCATACACTTAGGCAGAAACCGGGTTCACTACATCTGCTATCAGAATACATGGTTGATTGCTGACATTGAAGACAAGTATCATGGACCCAGTGATACGCTGCACAACCCTCCCTAGCTACTCAAGATCCCTCAAAGGATTCTTGTTTCATTTCTCACAGAGATCAATACGATTCTATCGTCTTTCTCACTCCGAGTTAGTCGATATTAGAAAAGGTGGCAGTTTCGCTCTAGCCTCCGACCACTAAAACCAAACCAAAAAAAATGGCACTATTGAGTTCTAGAGCCTTGATATCATCCAAAATCTCGTATAGACACTTATTCCATATTGAGCTTGTTTCTCACACACTGTGACAACAAGTAAAGGATTTTAAGATCCTACGCATTATCCTCGTGTATAGCCAAAACATCCGAGTGATACGAAAGTACTCACAATGTAAGAGGAAATCCTTCTAGACCAACATGAAAACAAAGCTCTTGGAGGTGACATTGAGATCCACTAAGGATAACACTTGTTGACAAATGAAACAACGATGGTGCGATTCTATGTGAAATAAACTGTTCCAGGTTGTGAATTGATGAACATTTTGGGAAAACCCTTTGATGTACTCAACAACAGATTTTCTAGCACAGTCGATTGTGAAACTTCTTTTAAAATAAATGAGTTCTAATGAAATTTGATTTTAAAGCTATCAAAAAACCCTCTCGAATGTTCACAAAATACATTCTCAAATGACACGTCGATGATTTTGAAATCAAGTTTTCTCTTTAATATTCGGTAAATAGTAACTAAACCGATTCACTCTTATTCGTGTTGTCCTCTTTGAGACTTTTTGATACAGAGAACAGGTGCAAGTATAGAGATTTTGATGATACACATCAGATGAACTGATACTTATACTGGAAATCCTGTCAATGATATTCTTCTAAAGATGAATCTACCAGAAGACCTATAACATAACTTCCGCTACTCTGATAAGTAATGTCATGATCAAGAAAAGTGTGAGCATGCCGGTTCGAAAGTTATAACGTCACATAAAGGTAATGCTACCCAACAAGGATGATCAAGAGATATAAGATGATGAATCTCAAAGAAGCTCAAAGATTAGCACAAGCCTAAAAGAACAAATCTTAAGTTCACTACACAATGGTACAAGGACATCAAGATTGAAGAATCAAAATGACTTTGAGCTCAGACAGTAAGGTCAATGAAGTAGAGATGCTAGCATTCATAATGCAATTTCTGGGGTGACGTCCCTTAGGGGGAATTGTTAGGATTAAATGAAAAAGACCTTCGGTCACCCCGTGTATAATCAGAATAGCATATCTCGTTGTACAAATTGGTAAGCGTCATGACTAATAGTATGGGCCAGGCTTTAGCCCACATTGTAACCCATACACTCAAGCCCATTGGGGCATAAACACTCATGTATATAAACCCCTTTCCAGCCATGGGAAGGGGTTGGTTGTTCTTTTTATCACATTTCATGCTATTGCATTTTCTCTCACTAAAAACCTCACTTTCCCTCTCTAAATAATTAGCCAACCTAATCATCTAACTAGTGTATATGATATCTACTAAACTACATAAAATCTTCATACATAAAAACAAACCAAGACAGATAAGGTTTTTGGAAGCATCCATCACAGCTAAAAAAGGTTTAATTCAAGAACTTAATGATTTGGAGGTAAATCATAAGGTGTTGTGAGGATTGTTGGGAATTAAGGCTTCTACAAGAGTTTATACAACTACTGTTAGTATATATTAGTACTGCTAGTACTAAAGTTACTACTGCTTATGTTTATTAGTACTGCTGGTACAAAAGTTAATGCTGCTGGATTACAACTGCTAGAAGAGTTACTACTGTTAGAAGGATAAAGACAAGTAAAGAGATAAGGATTATTTGGAGAACAAGAATACTTACGAAGATAAGTATTAGTTATTTGTGAAGAAGATATGTATAATGTATTTATTTAAGAGATTACGTTTGCTTTTAGAAAAGATCATGATATCTTTGGAAAGTATTGTAAGCCTTGTAGGGCTCCTTGGTGTATAAAAGGACTTCCTAAGGCATAGAATTAGAAAATATAAAAAAACAAGTTATTGTCATAGCTTCAAGGTTGTAAACCCTAACATTGTCAAAGAGTGTTCGTATTAATATATTGAAGCTTATTGTTTTGGATGTATTTCTGTGTCTCAAACATACTTTTTCTTTATTCCTTTTGGTGATATAAACTAGATTCCGCATAGTTTATATCATACACTCAAAGTTTCAGTCATAGTACCTTTGGATTTATCCAAGGATACTAAACCTTACATCAAGCTAAGGAGTTTAAGATCTGTTCATTGGGATCAACAAGTGGTATCAGAGCTTGTTGTGAAGCTTTGAATAAGAAGAAACAAACAACACATACTAGATCTAATTCTCTGTGATAAAATAGAGGCAAGAACTACTTCTACAACTCTGACTGCAAGACTGCCTATCCTCAACCCAGGAGAATATAATCTTTAGTTAATGAGGATAGAACAATACTTTCTCATGACTGATTACTCCCTATGGGAAGTAATTTTGAATGGTAACAAAGTGCTGAAGAGAACTGTTGGAGAAACTGAGCAGGAATATAAACCTATTACTGCAGAAGAAAAGCAGGACAGGAGGAATGAGATGAAAGCTAGAGGAACTCTGTTGATGGCACTCCCAAATAAGGATCAACT
>BQNB010068020.1:3941-33988 GCA_026074375.1 Tanacetum coccineum | reverse complement strand
TTGATTGGTTCTTCATAGTATCACATTGTGGTTCAATGTTCTCTTCATCCAGATTAAGATATGGTTTTTACAATTCAAAAGAGCAAGTATCTTTATCTTTTTGTACAAGTTTTTTGTTGTGATAAGAACAAATATTTTTTTAGATCAAACAAATCAAAATCATGTATCTCTACAAGAAATCGTTTTTAGCAATTGTATAAATAACTGATTTCATAATCTTGCAGGCTCATTCACAGCAGATGGTAGCGCTCGGGATCTATAACAACTCGTAATTTCTAGGTCATTATTTAATTTATACTTTTACAATTTATTTTATTTTACATAAAATTTACTTTTTACTGTTAACCGGATTCGCGTTCATAGTAAAACATATATTAAACGCGAACCCAACTTTAGACTAAGTATTAATCTACGTGCTCTACATATTTTTATCATTTCAAATAAGTATCATATATGTTGTAATTTTATTTTTATCATATACGTTTACTCTTCGTGCTCGCGTCAAAACACTTGTTTTACCCTACGTTTTTACCCATTAGCCTAAACAATACCCACTTATACAAAATTTAACACAAATTTACACTACATAATTATTTCCTTTTTCTTGTCATCCATATGTGTCAAGATTATAGATGATAGTGGGACACTTGGAGGGTTGTCTTGCATGCCTTGAGTTTAACACAGATTATATCTACCAAATTTCCTCATAGTTTTTCCATTTAAGAAAAAAAATAAACTCTCCCTAGTCTCTCTTCCTATCCTTGGTCGGCCCCTATCTCATCCACCATACCACTTTCACTCAAAATTCTATAAGTTATATTTCACAAGATTTATGTATAAGAAAGCTAGTGCAAGTTCTTGGTGTTAATCTCCTCAAGACATCATTATTCAAGGGTTTTGGTTATACTCTTCATGGGTTAATAAAGTGTTCTTATGGTTTATAAGAATTTCATGCAAGTATATTGAAGAAAATTTAGTTGGGTTTAAAAGAAAACTAGTACATCTTGGGTGGATTATTGTTATACTCTTTATTCTTTCTATTGTAAGAGTTGTATTATCTTTATTTTTTGTAAATTTCTTTATATTCATTATGTAATTTTCTAAGTTGGTATGTATTTTGTACATTCTACATATTTATTATAAAAGGATTAGCATTGTACTTAATTAATTTGGAGAAGAAACTTGGTAAAAACATGATTTGCAACATATTGATTTGAACAAATTTAGGTAACTTGTTGTAATCTGTAGAAATTCATTGACTTTGAGGATTTGAGAAAAATATAGTGATGTAGAGCTATGTTTTATCTTTGTTTTCCCGGGTGGCACTCGTCGTGAGGATACCCGATGAATTTATTAGAAAATAAACGGTAAAAGTTGTCAGAAACTGCACACGAGATTTCATTTGATTATAACTCTTAAAATTTGAATATAAGTCACTGTTGGGTAAAAATAAAACTTGTAGAGGACTGTCTAACTTAAATTTTGACGCTTGAACCAGCCCTAACGGACTTACAGTTTAGGAGATACGGCTATTTTCCCGAGACTGTAGTAATTTAGGAAAATCCCACCTTTGGTACTTGTTAATGTATTGACCATTTGACCCCATTTTATTAAAAAAAACCGATGTGGTCGGACCCACATATAGGAAAAATATACTCGTTTACCTTTCCGTAGACGTAAGAACCGAATTGAGACCATTTACGATTTAGAGTTATAGACTTATGAAAGTGGACTAAACCAGAAAATTAGAATAAGCCCATATTAATGGGCTTACACTATTTAAAACTTGAACATTTGATTTGGGCCCAATTTATTTATTAAAATTTCAAACTTTGAGTATAATCTAATCTACATAAAAACCGTATAAAAGCTTATTTATATTAATTTGGGTAATATTTATAAATCTTAAGACCCGATTTTATTTTAGGTTGCTTTTAGAGTTTTACTCGGCTTCCCGACGCTTTATTTCTCGTTATCTTCTAACGCATTTCTTAAAGGTGAGTTTATAGCCCTATTTTTTACTCGTTTAACTATTTTATAAACTCCTTCGGGGAGATTCATGCTACTTACTTTTACTTATGGACGCAAGTGTTTTAAACTGTATGCTTATCCTGATACTATTATTGCCTAGGTACCTATTGCCATTAAGTCCCCACTATCATGAACCGTTAATTACTTTGCGTAAGCGCAAATGCTATAAATAGATGTATTGGGACTGACAATCCTCATCCGGGTATGTAACACCTGATTACCATGTCAAACGGACGCATTTAACATTTGAGGTATTACTTGGGTGTACTGTCAAAACATTAAATTTTAGGGCACAAATCTAACAGACTAGGGTTTGCACGTAACGTTAAGGTTTCGGTGTCATGAGCTTTAGTGCAATAATAGATATTTTCGACTATTATATGTGTTACATTAGTCAACTATTAGTTGAAATCTTGTGGTCCACCGCTTTACTTATAAAACCTATGCAATTCACTCAACATTATTTGTTGACCGTTTTTAGCATGTTTATCTCCAGTCCTTAAGGTATTATCTCGGATGAAAGTCGCACAGCATGCTTTTAAAGACTTTTCATATTTCGATAATTTTCCTTTAAAAACTTTTATGTATTTTGTAATCTTTTGGGACCTTGTACTTATGAACTCTGATATTTAAAAAAAATCAAATGTGTAACTTTTTATTAAAGGGTTTTTGGCTTAAAATAGTCACGTACTTTCTCAAATATACTCATATGGTACGTGTACTAAATTTATTACCCATATCATACGTAAACTTTTCATTTTGTGTCAATATGATCGCATTATGACCGGCTACTGTTAAAATCAACTAACATTTTGTTGACATCACCATCATCATCATCCTCAACAACAATCTCCATTACCACCCTCCAATCTTCCTCTCTACTTCTTATTAACATCACCACCATCATCATCCTCAGCCTCATCCTCATCAATCTCCATATCAACAAGAACACCTCTCTCACCAAAAAGTTGTTTACCGACTATAAAAAAATGAGCATTCATTTATACAGTGTATTAAATTGCAAAATTGATTAGTACTAGATGATAATTTCATCGATTTTAAGTTTTCACTTTTAACAGTAACTGCTTTTTTCTAAAGTTTACACCAATCACGTTGTTCACGTCTAACACACGCATTCCTTTTTTGATTCCCACACACTTTGCAGAACGTAAAAACTAACTATTTGAGATCTAACAATCCAATTGACACAATATATTAAACTTTAACATAAACAACAATTAATAATACTGAGACTTAATCATGAAATATCTAAACTTAAATTGCTTAATCCATTGGGCATAAAAAATCGCATTACACCCATCACAATAACCAACCAAACAGACCCTAATTAAAAACTTTACAACTAGTTTTTTTTTAAATCCATACTTAACATTCAATTAAACAAACAACCAAACACCTCAAAATTTCACAACAACAGTATAAAATGGAGAAGATGAAGAAAAATATAAAATAGAAGATGAAGAAGATGAGGGAAAATGAGTCATTTTATGAAACAAATTTAAGTTTTTTTATTAGTCAATGTATTTTTGTTGTGAGTTGCATGCCACGTAAGCGTTTAGGCTGGTAAACCGGTGAAAAAATCATTATACGTACCATATTGACACAAAATGCAAAGTTCACGTAGGATATGGGTAATAAATTTAGTACACGTACCATATGAGTACATTTGAGAAAGTATGTGGCTAATTTAAGCCAAAAACCCTTTATTAAAACGTCTCATTTAGAGGTCGTTTTCTGTAACTTGTATTTTATGCTATGAAGTAGCACCCTCAGTTACCATCTACTGCTATCCGATTTTAGGAGTGTTACAGATTGGTATCAGAGCACTGGTTATAGAGAACTAGGTTGCATTTAAAACCTAGACTAAAACTGCTATATTTATTAGGAGCCCCTTATTGCCTTAGTTAATATTTGTACGCGTATACTTCCTGAATACTTATACTTATTCACTAGAGCATTGTTGTTCAACTTATATAAAGGCTATTTATATAAACACTTAATTTGCTTTTCGATGACATATGTTTATTTTTTAGAGCGTCGCTATTTATTTATATGAAACTAATTTGTATAAATGGTGACTATTTTCGATCATTTATACCTACTTTCATCGCTATATTTTTATATAAAGGTTATTTATATAAATACTAAAACTCTTCCAAGACATTGTGAGTGACACAATGGTCTTGTTTATTTTCAAGACGTTGTAAGTGATACAACGATCTCTAAAATCTTCTCAAAACATTGTTAGCGATACAATGATCTCTAAAACTTTTTATGACTTTTCATAATACCGTTTGTAGGATGTCAAACAAACAATCTAAGATGACTAAATGAGAAGGAAATTCTAGAGAGAGAAAGAGTGAGTTGGAACACTTAGTGAGAGAAAGACACTTATATTATGAAAAATGAACCAACCACCTTCCCATGGCATGGGAAGGGGTATTTATACCCTTACACGACGTGGTCACCATAAGGGGCATCTTATGTTGACCCGGTTACCTTAGCTAAGTTCTAAATATTATACTACGAGCTACTTAACAATATATTGGTAGTAACCGAGACTTTTTTTGTATTCCTAACAATCTCCCCCTAAGGGAGGTCACTCCATTTTACAAAAACTTAAGCTTAGCATTCTATGAATGTCTTCAATCTTTGCTCGTAGTCTTATTTCTTTGATCTTTATCTTCTGGATGTGAAGTAGTTATCTTTAGACTTTTATGCTTGAGCTTATTCTTTTAGCTTGACTTGTATGTGATCTTGAGCTTCTTGAGATCATCAACCAAGCATAATCTCTTTTCGCCATCTTGTAATCTTTGCCTTCTTGTGAGCTTGTGACTTTCAGACCGACATGCCCATACCTTTCTTTGTCTTTAAAGCTTGAAAATTCATCTTTCTTGAAAATCTTTAACTTTAATACTTTGTCATTTCAAGGAAGACGTGCGGTATCAGAGTAGCGAAAGTCTTTTAAAGCATGTACTTGAGCATGTGGCATTGACTTCGACTTGTCATCAGTTAACTGCTGCTACCATCAGGAAACCTGCATGATTGGGTTAGTGATAAACAGCATATATGGACGAAAGTGTCTTTGTCACTTCGTCGAATACGGTTGTAATAACCACGGTTCCCTGTTAATCAGTATAAATAATGCTTGTGATCAGATAGAATTTAAGAGAATCTCCTTGACAGGGTTTCACAGTTGCACTAGCCGTTCTTATTACCGGAGCATCTCAAAGCAGACAACACGGTAAGAGAGAAGCAGTAAGTTACTATCTTCCCGATTGAGTCGTCAATTCGTGTTCAGCTTTCCTATGTCCAAATACCCTTGTGAGGCTTCCCATAGATATAAGATTGAAAATTGAGTTTGGAATATTAGTCAGTGTGTTAAGATGCAAACGGTTTTATAACACACCAACAGTTTTATCTTTTTCAAAATTCATTCGTCAATTCATAAGCTAGCCCGAATCGATATCCAGGATCATAAGTTTGATCCATGTAGGATCTCACAAGTCACCTACCACAGAGCTTATTTGATGTTGGCTCTGGAAGGATTTCCAACGTCACTGTGAGTACTTTAACAATCACTCAGATGTTCTGGCAATATCACAAGGATAATGCATAGAACTCTTAATACATTTCTTGTTGTCATAGTGTGTGAATCAGCAAGTATATTTTGGATAATTGTCCTAATGAGATTTATAGATGATCTATTTTATGGCTCTAGACTCGATAGTGTACTTTAGTTTTAGTAATTGGAGGCTGGAGCTACCTCGATGGTTTTACTTTTCAAAAATTGCTCCCCCTCAACACATGCATCGATATTCGAAAATGTTTAGCACATGAAGGGTGAAGCTCGCACTTGAGTCCTTAAGATCACATCTTTAGCCATATATTTTAATCACATTTTCTTCCCTTATTGAAAATGTCAAATCTCTTGATATTTTGGATATCAATTGATTTAAATATGTTTCAAAAATTGTTTGGGGGGAGAAATGTTCTGATTATTAACAAGCCTTATTAGGAACATTTTAATGTTCCTCCTCAATTTAAGAGGGTATTATAAATAGTGTTGAGTAGGTTAATTTAAAAAAAATTAAATTTATTAAAAAAATTCTAGAAAATTCGTACTCAAACACTATGTATACTTGCCTATTTTATAAGTCTAAGCTACATATTCACATTATTAATAAGATAAGATTTGAGATTGGACCTGACGATCATTCAGTTTGTGTCATCAGTCTGTAGTCCATCTTGAGTTCCCGAGCACCCACCAATCTTTCCAGATTCCTTATGATCTGTCTTTCTCGCATCTGCTTGTCAATAAGTTCGACCATAAGCTTCGACCTCCTTTTGTCTATAGCCGTCCAATTTCTCCTAGACATCTCCTTGTTGTATCCCATATAAAAATCGAGTATTCTATGATGAAGCTCATCGTGAATAGTCTTGAGTGTCCCGTCTGAGAACTTGTGCAGCTCATCAGCCCGCATCACTCTTTTCTGTTTGTTTAAGTCTTCATAGATTACCCCTAGTGGTTTGTATGATGGAGTGTAGAGTTCTTTGAACCCGATTCCAAGAAAGGTCTTCTGAGGTTTGGTGATATTAAGTTCTTTTGGTAACTCTCTACACCAAGCTGGAGATCCTCGACTTGACGTTTGATGATAAGACTTCTTGTGAACATACGAAGGGCCAAAATCAAGTCAACAATGTCACTACCGTCGAGTTGGAATAACTTATGTTAAACCGCAAGAAGAAGCATGTCTTCAATGTCGTTCAGGTGTAGATCAACGAAGTCGCCTTCTTTAAACTTATATACCTGACGATCAACTCTTATCACCGCAATCTCTTCCAAGTGACCATAACCATGCAGTTTCTTGACACTCACACTAAGCATGCTTAAAATCTTCTGGGTATAGTAGACATTATGCTTGGAAAATTTGTTCATTTGAGATCTATACCAAAGTTGACGCTTTTTACCCAAGTGCTTGATCCCCCTTTTAGCATCTTTGTTATACCTAACTTTGGTAGCACTCCAAAGCGTAGGGACCATGTCTTCAATTCCCACAATCTCATACCGAGCTACTTTGGTCTTTGTGACAGACGTAGTGTACATCTTTTCAGGATCTGGTGATTTCAGAAATTTCAAATCGTTGTTGAAGAAGTATTCAGCATCAACGGTTAGACGGCCTGGATGACCTTTCAAGGGAAGAGGCTTGGTCAAGTCAAAGGGGAAACGATCTTCTTCTGGATTGGTCCAATCAAGTTTTTCTGTCAATGCTTTGAAGCACTCTTCCATATTATACTTAAGTTCAATGCTTCTTCTACATGTGCCTTTCAACAGCTCGTAGACAGTTCCTACTAAGTATGGTTGAGTAAGATTGTCTATCTTGATTTGATTCATTTCATACTTGGAGAAATAAATTAGAGTGGTCATTAGTTCATCGAATGTAAGTGGATCCTTTGCAACAGATACCATTTGGTTGAACCAAGGTTGTTCAGGTTGATCAACTACAACTTGACGCTTGTTTTATTTCGGATCAGGAGTAGGAGGCCTTGGAGGTTGTTTTAACCAATCTTGCTTTAGAGCTTTGTCCTTAGTCTGAGTTGAGTCATCAGGTGGTTGATCAGCATCATTAGCCACATCATCAACAGTTTGTTCAATGTCATCAAAGGCCATCTCAAAAACTGGTTCTTCAACTGGTTCCTCTACAGTCACAGATTTGCCAAATTTAGAAGTTTTGGTAGGAGATTTACCTTTGGATGTCTCTTTGGAGGTAGATGATTTCTTTAATGTCTTAGACTCTTTGGTTATACTTCTCTTGGTCTTCTTACCCTGGTTTGGTCTAGCTGAAGGGTCTTCTTTATCACGATCTCTTTTTCTCAGAACTTTTTCTACATCAGCTTGGCCACGTACAATATCATCATTAAGAATTAATGAATTGAGCAGAGCATCATATGACTTGATGCTTGTCATGAGTCTGATAGGATCTGCTTTTGTCTATTGTTTCAAAGAGAATCGTCTTCAGTTAGTATTTAGACAATGACTCTGCTGCTTTGAGAGAAAATGAAGCTTGAGAGGAGGATTGAGCTACAAGGAGTGGAGTCTTCTCAAGTGCATTCTTTATCGTGCTTTGAATTACAGGAGTAGCAAAGTCAGATACTGCCTTGGGTAGAAACTTTGGCAATTGATTCTTGACCTTGTTAATGATATTTGCTTGCACGGACTCTTTAATCATTTCCTTGTATTCAACTTGCTGAGGATACTTCTGTATCAGTTCTTCCGTATGTTTCTGAAGCACCTATTGATGTGCATCACCCAGACTGGATCCAAGATATGCATTAACAGCTGATGGTATTTCAGATCTAAGTGAAGTACGGAGTGTTGTTGTATTGTCAGCCTCTTTTAACTCTTGAACATCTTTCTCCAAAACATATACTCTTTGAATAATCGCAAGAAGTGGATATGGAATTGTTGTTACTGGTAGAGCTTCAGTGGTGATTGGTGGTGTAGGGATTGGTGTTGTTGTTTATGGTAGAACATGTGATATGGAGGAGACATTTGAAGGAGGTAGAAGAGTTATTGCAGGTGCTACTAAAGGAGGTTCAGGTATAGGTGTGAGGACTAAGAGCTCAGAAATCACAAAAACAGGTACATTAAGTATGGATGGAGACTGGATATGTGGTATCTCTTGTTGAATTTGACATCCAATAAAGAGTTGATCTCAGCATCTGTAGTATCCTTAACATTACCAATTAAAGAAGTATCAGAAGAAAGGTTAAAAATTGGTTACTGAACCTTGAAGATACAGATAAGCTTGAGCTTGTTGGAGGAAGTTCAGCTTTCTTGATATCATCCTTTTCCACTTCTGTCTTTTCAGCCTCTACCTTCGCCATATCAGTTATTTCTTCATCACCGTTTCCCGTTTCAGCATCTTCAGCATTTGTCATCTCTTCGTCCTCATCGTCATTCACTTGTTCATCAGCATGTACTAACTCATCATTAGTTTCTTCATCATCATCTTGTACATTTTCTTCACTATGCACAAATTCATCATTTGTATTTTCAAGATCGATGCTTTTGTCATCATCGTCGTCATCCTTCTCTTCTTTTTCATCAATGTCCACCTAATCAATATTCTCATCATCAACATCTTCTTCAGAGTATTCACTCTCTTGTTTTAATCCTCATTCAAGTATTACACTTGCTTCAGAAGTAACTTTTTCCTCATCAGGAACCCCTGGCTTAGTACCAGTTCCTTCACTTGAGGTAGCAGGGACGAATGTAGACTCATCGGGAACCCCTGTTGAAACACCAGTTCCTTCACTTGAGCCTCTAGTACCTGGCTATCTTCTACTGGTTTTCTTACTTTCTTTGAGGGCTTTCATTGTGTCAGAAGCAATTTGTTCTTCAAGAGTTAAAGTTTAAACGCCCTTGAACTTCTCAGATGGATCAGAAGACATCTTCTTTGACATGCTGGAAGTATCTCTGAAAGCAATACATGATGGTTTTCTTCTGGCAGGATTGGGGACAGATTCAGTCACAATCCTAGCATGAGTAGCATGGACTTTCCATGCTGCTTCCTCTTTTGCAGCTTCAGTTAAACTTATAGATTTTCTTAACGCCAAAGCAACGTCTGGTTCAGGAATAATGTTATCATCTACAGTAATTATGACTTTCTTCTTGATTACTCTTCTACTACTAGTTTGTTTTCTGGCAGGTTCAGAGTCAGATTCTTCAGACACATCAACATCTGCCTACTGCTCATTAAGTACTTCCATCAGCACTTCATTTGTTAGGTGATCAGGTTGTACTACTGCTAGCTTGCTTAAGGCATCGACCTTTTTGTTTTGTGGCCTTAGGATGTGGCTGATCTAAAATTTGTTAAAAAGGCAATTACCTCTAGCACATTTTCCTTGTATTTCTTCATATATTCATATTTAGCTTCGTACGAGCCTTTCACTTGGCTGGCCACCAATTTTAAGTCTACAAACGTATGGATGTCTTTTACCTTTATTTTTATTGCTATCCTTTGCCTTGTTAGCAAAGCTTAGTAATATGTGTCATTATTGGAGTTAGAGAAGTTCAACTGAAGGGCGTAAGAGTATTCCGCACCTTTTGGATCGATCAGTATAAGCCTTGCACTGGGCCCGTTATCATTCGATGCTCCGTCCGTATACAATGGCCATATGTTTGGTCTGGGAGCCAAGTCCTCCTGCGTTGGAGCTTCTCTCACCACTGATGACTCAGGAATGTCTTCTTTGTCGAGAGCTTCCTCCCTGACTGGGCCGACTTTTGTTATAGTGTTGCCCAGGAATTCTGTGAGAACTTGACTCTTTATAGCACTTCTTGGGATATATGATATGTCATACGCTCCCAACTACATATCATATTCAGCCAACCATCCTGATGTTTTTGGACTATTTAGGATTTGCTTTATCTGCCTTTCTGTGATAACTTTGATCGTGTAGGCTTAAAAGTACCTTCATAAACTTCTAGCGACGTGCACTAATGCTAGTGCCAGCTTCTCCATCAGAGTGTAATTTAATTCTGCCCCTTGTAACGATCAGCTTACATAATGAATCGGCATTTGCCTTTTGCTTCTTTCAGCTAGCAACACTACATTGACTGCTTCATCCACGGCTGATAAATATACCATCAGTTCTTCATGTTTTATCGGAGTGGTAAGCGTTGGAAGCTCCGCCACTAACTTTTTCATGCTCTGGAAAGCTTCTTCGGCGACCTCTGTCCAGCAAAAATCTTTCTTTTTGGTGCACTTCTTTAGTGTGTCTAGGCATGGGATAGCTCTTTGTATCGATTTGGATAGGAACTTGTTCAACGCTGCTAACTCGCCACTCAAACTCTGCATCTGCTTAAGGTTGTTGAGGGATGGCATGTTCATTATGGCCCTTATCTTCTCCGGTTTTTCCCTGATTCCTTCGGAGGTTACCATGTAACCAAGGAACTTCCCCTCTTCCATTCCAAATGAACACTTTTTGTGTTCAATTTCATATTTACCTTCTTAAGGGCTAACAGGATTTCTTCAACATCCCGAATCAGGTCTTGCTCTGTCTTGCTTTTGATGACCATGTCATCCACATAAGCTTCAAGGTTTCCCCCTACTTGTCCTTTAAATATTGTGTCCATTAGCCTTTGGTATGTAGCTTTAGCATACTTCAGCCCAAAAGGCATTTTTGTGTAACAAGAATATCCTTCATCGGTGTGGAATGACGTATTTTCCTCGTCAATTTTTGACATATGTATTTGGTGATAACCCTTGTAGGCGTCTAGAAAACATTAGTATTTGAACCTCATCAGTGACTCGATCTTCTAACCTATCTTAGGTAATGGGTATAGATCTTTGGGGCAAGCTTTGTTTAGATCTTTAAAATCGATGCACAACCTCTAGCTACCATCTGCTTTCTTAACCAGCACCGGGTTAGCAACCCAACTAGGATACTTGATGACATCAAATAACGTCTATTTTATAGCATCATTTATCCCATTTAATTAACCCATTTTGTATAATTATTGCAAATAATTGTTACTTAATCGTTTGTGTCTAAGAATTGCAGTAATTATGGAGTACTTGGTGAATATTAGCAAAAGGCGCGCATTCTGGAGCTTAAACGAAGATATTTTAAAGATTACTGTTCTGACAACCAATACGCCGTATCCATCAAGGAAGATACGGCGTATCTGTGCCTACACTCACCAAAGACCACGACAGAAATATGATCAATACGCCATATCCAGAGAAGACCGATACGCCGTATTAAAGATATAAAAGGTGAATATTCTGGAAGATATCAAACGTGGACCCTACTCCAAGAAACACCTAATACACCATATCCAAGACATTGGATATGCCGTATCGACACCAACTCCAGACCCCATAAATACAAAACTCAAAAATGAGTTTTAAGTGTGCTAAATCATATTCTCGATACCTAAACAACAAAAGTTGATTTTCAAAAGAGAAAACGAGCAGAAGAGGTCTTGCAACGCATTCCAATCCATAGGAGACAACGTGTAATTTCCTATACTTTTGTAATCATTCAGTTTTTGGTATCATTCGTTAACTCGGTTAGTTTACCTTGGCTAAGCCATTACTCTTGTATATTATGATGTTTTTAAAGACTTAATACTTCGGGTATTAGCCATTATTATGAAAATCTGAATGTTTGGTTTTGTTTATATCTCGATTGCTTAATTTATCGTTGATTTATTGAGTATGTTTATCACATGATACTTGTTTACGTACTTTTGTATGCGACCTATCATTCAACTAGATCTAGTGATATGGACCATGTAATCTAGATGCCGAGATAGCTCTCCATATAGTGATTTATAACATCTAGAATTCATAGGATCACAAGATATTGTCCTTTAAATCGTGCTAATAAGGGATACGCTTTGGCTTAAAATAGTTAACGGAAATTAGCCTTTGGGTTTATTGGAACATGGTAGACTTAGTGGTGAATCTAGATAATTCAACAAAATATGTTTCTGTTTCATTGGCTAGTTGGACAAGTGGACTACTAGAGTATAAATTGCCATTAAGCAGTAAGTGGGTAAAGTCTCTATGAGCTAGCGTTTAACAAGATCACCATTGCTTTAATCCCTAAGATAGATTATAATAACAAAATAAGGATGCTTTATGCGGATGCTTTAATTGTGACAGAATTAATGTGTCTAGGTCTTAGGATGAAGTCCCGCCTAAGTCTAAGAATGATATACCTCTTCGAGATAGTAATCATTACACTGAATAAACAAACCAACTTCTATAGGATTAATGAAATAATACAGTTTTCTATCATTAGGCTCTCGATCGCTCTTTTATCTTCTGTTAATTTGCTTGTGTGGGTTAAAGCGTCTTGAATTGATTGTATTCACCAACCAAACCCGTGCCAGTCTCTTAGGCTGAAACCCCCTTTACCTATTAGAATTAGGATTAAAACTAACATAGGATTAACATAGGTTTGACTTAGATTAGAATTAACTTAGATTAGATAACCAAGATATAAATAAATTGAGAGATTTAACCTCACTTCAAGTGTTCGACACCCTACTTACCACGAATCTACCACCGACCGGGTACACTGCCCGTTAAAGTGTTGTTTTTGGTTAAGTCGGCAAAATATAAATTTAAAACTTGAATCATAAAAATATACACCACACAACGACACATCAAGTTTTTGGCGCCGTTGTCGGGGAGTGAAATTTAATCTTGATTTTTATTTTATATTTTGGTTTTTAACATTAGATCTAACCCTTAGGAGTAGTGTTAATTAGATTAGTGTATATTCTTGTATATTTTGTATATTTGTTAGTTTAATTATTTGCTTGTATATTTGTGTGTTTAATTTAATTGTTTTCCTAATACATTGTTCTGGTCAATAACTTGATACGACGTATCCACTTCTATTGGATACGGCGTATCCAACTTTCTATCCAATACAATGTATTCATTTAACTGATTAATATGACGTATTCACTTCTACTGAATACGACGTATCGATCATCTGAAACAGAATAAAAATATGAGTTTTCGTGTTTGATTTCCGTGCTTATATTTTAATCCTTCTTCAGAACAAATCCTGCTGATATTTTTACCTGTGTCACAGGACATACTTATCAGAGCTAGTCGATTGAAGAAGTGATGGCGAACAAGGGAAAGAAGTAAAGTATGGAAACATTTGCGCCTAATGACAAAGCAGATTACTATTCCAGGATTACAAGTATTACAGTTAATGGGAAGAACGCTTATGAATTGAATAGAAAATTCTTGGATGATCTGCACAACAATGCTTTTAGTGGAACAAACGGGGAAATTACGCAGTTGTGCTCATATTGAATACTTCTTTAAAAATTATTAACCCAATCAAATTACCCAATGTAGTTCATGATAAACTGAGAATTGTTGTTTTCCTAATCTTATTGGCTGGAGGTACATAGAAATGGTTTGATAAAACCAAAGAATCAATCACTTGTTGGGTAGACTTAACTACTAAAACTTAAAAAAATACTACCCTCCTTCTCGCATCGAGGGAAATAACACTTCCGTGATAAAATGGGACCCAACTAATCCAAGATTCAAAGAATGGCTGGCTACAAAGTTCGTAAACTATAAAACGATGGATATATTCACCAAAGGAGCTTTGTGGGATTATTGTAAAATAGGTGGTGATGAAATTGAGGCATCTGATGATGAATCCTCTGATCTTGAAGAATACTAGAGTGATAAGGAAGAAACTGCCAAAATCTTTAAGATAGAAACTGATGTTTTTGACTACGAGACACCTCTCTGCTTGGCATTCAATGAGTTTAATTACCTTCACAAAGTAGATACGGACTTACTTACAAAGGATATTATGGGGTTTAAAACCTATGAAGATTACAAAGACTATTGGATCTACAAATGGAACGAGAATATACCATGGGTGTATGACAAGCCATGGCTTGATAATGGTATATGGAAGGAACCAAAACCAGTCAAACATACTTGCAAGACTTTCAACTATAAAACTTGATGTTCAGAATGGCCAACCTGTAGTTGGAGAGAGGATGGTTATTATAATGGAGGAAATTTGCCCGAAGCTTACCATATTGGAAACTCGCTCTATTACCAAGACCTTGAATGGTATGAGGCTCTGGAAGATAGCGAACTACAAGATGAAGCTTTACGAAATAAAGCGTTTGTTTAATTCCGCTGTGCATAATTGTTATAATTGTTATTGGTAAAACGATCCTAGATGAGTTTAAAACGATCTTATCAAACTTCTAATCAGATTAATAATGGTTAATACAGTTTTCTATCATAAGGCTCGACCGCTCTTTTATCTTCTGTTAATTTGCTTACGTGGGTTAAAGTGTCTTGAATTGATTGTATTCACCAAACAAACATGTGCCAGTCTCTCAGACTGAAAACCTCCCTTTTACCTGTTAGAATTAGGATTAGAACTAACTTAGGATAAGCATAGGTTTTACTTAGATTAGAGTTAACCTAGATTAGTAAACCAAAATATAAATAAATTAAGAGATTTAACCTCGCTTCAAGTGTTCGACACCCTACTTACCATGAATCTACCATCGTTCGGGTACACTACCCGTTAAAGTGTTGTTTTTGGTTAAGTCGGCAAAATATAAATTTAAAACTTAAACTATTAAATAGCACCACACAATGACACATTAAGTTTTTGGCGCCGCTGTCAGGGAGTGAAAATTAATCTTGATTTTTATTTTATTTTATGTTTTGGTTTTTAACATTAGATTATATTTAACCCTTAGAAGTAGTGTTAATTAAATTAGTGTATATTCTTGTATATTCTGTATATTTTTGTATATTTGTTAGTTTAATTGTTTGTTTGTATATTTGTGTGTTTAATTTAATTGTTTTGCTAATACACTGTTCTGGTCGATAACTCGATACGGCGTATCCACTTCCATTGGATACGGCGTATCTAACTTTCTGGCCAATACAACGTGTTCATTCAACAGATTAATACGGCGTATCAATTTCCATTGGATACAATGTATTGATCATCTAGAACAGAAACAGAATCTAAGTTTTCATATTTGATTTCCGTGCTAAATTTTTATTTGTCCTTCTTTAGAGCAAATCCTGCTGATATTTTTACCCTTGTTACAGGAAGAACTTATTAGAGCTCGTTGATTAAAGAAGGAACTACAAGAAGTCGTGTCTGAACCAATTTAAAATGAAAACATGGAAAAAGATCAAACTGAATCGAATCTTTCTATCACCAGTAACGATATTAACATTGAACTCAACAAGGAATTTTTGGAATACAAATGAATGCATACCACGGATGGATTGATGAAGACGTAGTGAACCACATCGCTAAGGTGCTTGAAATGGTTGATTTAATATACGTTCCTGGTCTGGATTCCCATCAACTACGAATGAAAGTCTTTCCTCTCTTACTTGTTGATGACGCAAAGCAATGGTGGATAAACGAGGGGGAGGAAAAATTACCGTTTGGGAAGAACTCGTCGAGAAGTTTTTATGTAAATTTTATCTCGATTCATATGATGGATAAGAAGAAATGTTGGACGAATGAGACAACTGGGGAATTGATCCACTTGAATTCATATCGCGAGTAAATTCATCATTTGATAAACATATGAAAATAGATGGAAGAACTAAAAAAGTGTCGTTCCATGCTTAGATGAATGGGAATTGGAATAAGAGACGAATGAATGACAGAATATTAAGTAATAACAAAACTACTACTGAATCGTTCTTCAAACCTTATCTAATAACCCGTGGAAAGTGCGACACCAAAAAGGAAGATGAACAAAGTCAGACGAAGCGTAAATATTGCAATGCATCCGAATCCATTGATAAGCAACCTAACAAAAGAATGTGCAGAGAAGAAAAGTTTAAAGATATTCAGTACTGGCTTGGACCCAATGAAGAATATATTGCTATAAAAAGATGTGAATATGATATTTGGGAGAGAAACGAAGATAATATGTTCAAATCTACCAAGATATTTTTCAGAAAAATGACAACGGATGGATGGTTACGCGCACTGAATAAAGAGAAGCTGAAGAAAAGTCTAACTTAAAGACTTCGATGTAAACAAAAGTGCTTCCCGGGAGACAACCCGGAATTTAATTTAATTTTATCCAGTCTGTCTTTCCAGACATCAATACGGCGTATCCGCTCCATACCACATGACGTATTGATTGTCTGGACATTAACAGTCTTTACTTTTTATGCACTTTAAAAATATTATTATCAGTTCTGGCAATACGGCGTATTCATAGCACACAATACATGCGTATTTAACGGACTGACCCGTATTTAGTTACTTTTTACAGGTTTATCAATACGGCGTATTCTAGTTTATGGATACGGCGTTATTGGTCTGCTTACAAGTTTTGATTAGTTTAGTTTAATTTATAGCTCCAGAGGTTACCTATGTAGGGACTGCACATGTTTTTCCTATATTTTTCTATACAGGACCTCGTGAAAGAATATCGACGAATATTGGTGGAGAATTTACAAATCTGGAGATCTTGAAGTGTTGGAGTCTTGAAACTTCAAGGCGGCTGTTCAACACAATCTTGCTAATAAACTCAACATGGAGAATCTACCGAGCAAATATCAAGGGAGTTTCTCATTCTAATTTCTTTTTTTAATTCCAGTATTTAAATGTTTTATCTATACAACGAGGACGTTGTATAATTCAAGTGGGGGGATGGGAATTAGAATGTATACTTGTTCTATTTTTCACATTAAATGCTTAAATTATACTTAAATTTAAAAAAATTTCAAGCTTACTTTTGTGAAATTATTGATACATTACCGCACACAATAACCCATTGTTAGTTATTATGAGGATTCATCCTTAACCGTTTCCAAATGTTTTCCTAAATTCCACAACAAATTATGAGTTGTACGGTGATTGTAGTAGACTTTAGAACTTGACTTGGTATATCACTCGAGACCGCTGTGATGAGTACTATGGATTTAGATGGAGTAACTTGTTTAAATTAGTAAATTTTAGGATTACACCCAAAACGCCTTTACATGTTGCTTATTAACTAACAACACCGGTTAGTTAACCCCTGTATAAACCCTTTATTTACCCTCATTTTAAGAGTAAGATACTCCTAGAACAACCCGTAGAGCCAATCCTTTAGGAACTACACCAATTATTTATTTCATTACACCTTTACACCTTAGCCTACCTGTTAGATTAAGGTTTATTGTACAGTTGCTAGTTTCTAAAGTGTAATGTTTGTATTTACCGAGTCTTGTATCAAATTGGTACGGTTGGAAGAAATTTGCACATCGCAAATAGGGAATGTATACTTATAGGTCAAAAATTCGTGTACTTTTTCTACCAACGCAAATTAATGGTACGTTGAAGAACAAAAAATTATCGAAGGGAATTGTCCAGTATTATTATGATCGTGATAGGATGGTGAAATTATACGAGTTCGTCAGTCATACAGTGTAGCTCACAAAAAATAATTGAAATAATTAGACAAAATTGCCAACAAAAACAGTGATGGGAAAGTTTGAAGATAATCGTTTCGCAACATACCGAAGGATATTACCACGATGGATCGATTATTCGTTGATACAAATCGACGATGTAGAGTATTGTATATTGGGAAGTTGACCGTTACGGGAAAGCCAACTTAGGTTGTTGCTTTTGATCTATGATCAAGACGCTATAAATAGTCATGTCTTTATCATGGTAACGGTCGGGAAAAAGTGTCTAGCAACTTGTATTTTAGACTTAATCTATTTGTTTCGTAATTTTTATTTAACAACAATTTATTTCCCTTTCCTAATTATTAACCATGGGTTTTACGCCAATGAGGATGTGATCGAGCGTGCATGACTATTCCGTCGTTACGGCCATGTATGCATGTCTCAGCTGCCTTGTTGGTTTATTACTATTGGTGAAAGTTAGAAGATCCATACCCTATATTACTCTACCAGTCCTACTCTTTAGCTTATTCGAAGTGGGAGTGAGCAGTCACATGTGTCTATCTCGTCGTTACGGGTGTGTATGTGTGGTCTTTGTCGCCCTCCTGAAATATTGTTATTGATAAAGATTAGTTAGAGTAATCAACCCTAAGCCTTATCATACAAACCCATATTTACCTTTATAAACTTGTTACTCCTTAGCTTTAGCGGTGGAGATGTGTATCCTTGCCAAGCTTATGATAGAATACTCGTCATGACTAAGAAATTGAGTGAATTAGTTACATGTTACCACATAGATTAGTTGAGTGGTTTGAGTGTTTTCATCTTCCTATTTTGTGAGGTGTTTGATTGTTTACTTGTAATAGATTAAATAAATGCTTTAACGGAAAATATCCTTAGAGATACATTTTTATAGACTTCTAAAGGCTACTTGAGGACAAGTAGGATTCAAGTGGGGGGATATTTGATGACATCAAATAACGTCTATTTAATAGCATCATTTATCCCATGCAATTAACCCATTTTGTATAATTATTGCAAAGAATTGTTACTTAATCGTTTATATTTAAGAATTGCAGTAATTACGGAGTACTTGGTGAATATTAGCAAAAGGCGTGCATTCTGGAGCTTAAACAAAGATATTTTGAAGATTACTATTCTGATAACCAATACGCCGTATCCATCAAGGAAGATACGGCGTATCCGTGCCTGCACTCACCAAAGACCACAAAGGAAACTTGTTCAATATGCGGTATCCAAGAATGACCAATTAGCCGTGTTGGAGATATAGTATGTGAATATTAAGAAGATATCAATACGTGGTCCCCTACTACCAAAAACATCCAAATACGCCGTATCTAATATATTTGGATAACACCGTATCGTACCGACTCCAGACCCTATATTACAAAACTCAAAAACGAGTTTTAAGAGTTCTAAATCATATTCTCGATACATAAACCACAAAATTCGATTTTCAAAGGAGAAAAAGAGCAGAAGAGGTCTTGCAACGCATTCCAATCCATTGGAGACAACGTGTAATTTCTTATACTTTTGTAATCGTTCAGTTTTTGGTATCATTCGTTAACTCGTTAGTTTTAGCTTGCTAAGCCCTTTACATTTGTATTAATTATGATGTTTGTAGGTCAATACCTTTGGGGATTAGCCTTTATTTATGAAGGATCTAAATGTTTGGTTTTGTTTATATCTCGATTTCTTAATTTATCGTTTATTCATTGATTATGTTTATCAATTTATACTTGTTTACGTGCTTAAGTATGTGACCTATCATTCAACTGGGTCTAGTCCTACATATTTAATGCGCTGCAACTTTGGTGTTGTTTGGGCGTAGGCTAAGAGTCCGGGATATCTCTCCATATAGTAATGCGTATAGGTGGAACAAATAAGATTACTAATAACGTCCCTGCCTTGCCTCGATTGAACTGGTTGTAAAATAGAAGGTAGTGGCTTTAGTACTAAAACTAAAAACTTTCTCGTTCATTGGTATAGTTTGGAATTGTGGATTACACCTAACACAGTTTACCATTAAGGAATGTTAGTGGGTAAAGTCTCTATATCTAAGATAGGTCGACATACACAATGTCGTCCTCTAGCTGAATTATAATCAATATATAAGGATGCTTTATGCGGATGCTTAATTGTGACAGAATAAATGTGTATAGGTCTTAGGATGAAGTCCCACCTAAGTTTAAGAATGATATACCTCTTTGAGATAAGTAATCATTGCACTGAATAAACAAACCAACTTCTAATCGGATTAATGATGGCTAATACAGTTTTCTATCATAAGGCTCGACCGCTCTTTTATCTTCTGTTAATTTGCTTGCGTGGGTTAAAGTGTCTTGAATTGATTGTAGTTACCAACCAAACCCGTGCCAGTCTCTAAGGCTGAAACCTCCCTTTTACCTGTTAGAATTAGGATTAGAACTAACATAGGATTAGCATAGGTTTGACGTAGATTAGAATTAACTTAGATTAGATAACCAAAATATTAATAAATTAAGAGATTTAACCTCGCTTCAAGTGTTTGACGCCCTACTTACCATGAATCTACCATCGACCGGGTACACTGCTTGTTAAAGTGTTGTTTTTTGTTAAGTCGGCAAAATATAAATTTAAAACTTGAATCATAAAAATATACACCACACAACGACACATCACTTCAAAATTTAGGAACCACAAGACTATTGATCGATACATCAAGAATGCTCTATGGGATTTGTTAGGTCTTGATTTATGGATCGAATAAGCTATCTAGTGTGTTTAGGTGTTTGTGTGTGTTTGTTATAGAGAGAGAAAGAGTAAAGAGAGAAAGTAGTTAGAGAGAGGAAGGAGGAGGGGTTAGAGTAGAGAGAGAAAGAGGGAGGAGAGAAATGAGAATTAGATTAGAAGCATCACCTCAACAAGTGAGGTAGGAGGTGTATTTATACCCATTTACAAGGAGAGCTCTTAGCTATTGGCTTTTAGCCTTTGGCTATTTAGCCGGGTCTCGTGACTACATTTTAGTCATGAGCCTTTCACCTATCCTATTACACATTATTATCTCACTATTTATTACAAGACTTAATCTCAATAAGATCGTCACTTTTCTATTCCTAACAATCTCCCCCTAAGGGACGATCATTGAGATCTCTTTATGTTTACATTAATGATCAACACTTTCTATTTCTAACAATCTCCCCCTAAGGGATGATCATTGAGATCTCTCTTGTGACCTTGATCTTTAATCTTTAATGCTCATTGTCTTTAGTCTTGTTGTGTAATAGTGGTCTCGTTCTAATCATGCTCTTGTAATCTTGATCTTTATCTTTGATTGGCCTTCGTCTTTGCCTTTGAGATCTTTTTGAATCATCATTACTTTGCCAACATACTTACCGTGAATCCATCTTAATTTGTCCTTTGAAGCTTCTGACCAACATACTCATACTTTTCTTGACATCTAACAATATTCCTCATGTAGAACTTTTGTTTTGATCAACATCTTGATGATTTGAGGAAGTTCTTTGATTATCAGAGTTGCGAAAGTGTATCTTTGATCTTTAATTATGAGTTATGAAGGTCATGAATACAATGGTGTTACTTGCTTGAGAAATGTAGAGAGGTTTATTGTTGTTATTGTAATACTTCACACAAAATAACATGTAGAAGTTGAAAAGTTATATACCAAAGTCTCTTTTGAGTCGTTCTTTATGAATTATGTGTGATTGTGCTAGGAAGTAACACCCATATATGTTCCGCTGCACTGTCCCGAAAATGGGGGTGTTACAGAAATTATGTGTGGAGTATCAACAATCTCCCCCATTAATCTTGTGACATCATAAGATATCTTGGTAATCCAACAATTCACTTGAATAAATCAAGGAAATGTTGTTTGTGTTTTTCGAAAATGAATTTCAAAAAACACAATAACTACTAGATCACTTAGATTGCTAGTTAACACTAAAATGAATCATTAAGAAATCATTTTCAAATTAGTGACCTACATTTAGCGTTGGCTTGATGTTAGCACTGGTAGGATTTCCATTCATCATTGTGAATACTTTATTTAAGTATCACTCTTGAATGTTCCGGCAATGTCACTAAGACATGCAATGTCACATAGACATATAAGCAACTCTTGTGATGTTTGTATCATTGATGTTTAATACACATGTACTTTTGTGTCCTATATGAGATTCAATGACATGATCTCATTTGGCTTAAGACTCAATAGGTGCTTTTTGGTTTTTAGTGATCAGAGGCTGAAGCAGACTGCCACCTTTTCAATATCAACAATCTCTGAGTGAGAAGTCAATAGATTATGCGTTTAATCTTTGTGACAATGAAACAATAATTCTTTTAAGAGAATCTTGAGTGGTCGGGAAGGGTTGTGCATTGCATCACTGGGTCCATGATGTCTTTCTTCAATACTAAATATCATCTTTGTGATATTTGATAGATTATGTATTGACCTGGTTTCTGCCTAATGTTTGTGGAGGGCTTCTTTCTTTTCACCCTTTACACATCATTTCTTTTTCATTCTTCAACCCCTTCAATGTCTACCAATACATCATTACTATCATCATGTTGTGATTGTTCCGATGATAGCTCATGCCTTAGTTGACATTATTCCCATTTTCATTCTACTCCATCATACCTAAGGACTTCTATTCTATCTATGGAATGTACCTGGTAGATCCCTTTGGTTCTGGTTGGATCATGGGGTAATACCTAACCTTACCACCTTATCTCTTCTTTGATCATCGTAAGGTATTTGGTTATTGGGTATTAAGATCAGAACCATAAAACCTTTTGAAAATCAATCAAAGTGTTTGATATAAATCAAATCATTTAACACTTTGAGAGTTTTGTACTTTTTGAAATGCTTTCCCTACACATGTGAATCATAATACTGAAAGAGTTTTGCACAAGGAGGAAAGAGCTTCACACTTGAGTCTTTAGATCACTTTGTTATTCCATATATTTTAGGCATTTTATCTTTCTTGATCACATTTTAATCACATTTTCTCCCCTTCAAAACTAGTATACCATATGATATTTTTGATATCAATGGATTAAAATAGCTATATGAGATTTTGAAAACACATGGGAGAAAAGAAGATAGCATGATTATGATTTGGAACATTTCTGAATATTTTAAATAAATTTTGAAAAAACTAGTTGTGTCAAAGTATTTCACTAGCTAAAACGGATGGTCAGCAGATTGTTCACCATTTTCACGCTTATCGATATATACACACTTGACAACAACTATTTTTATATCGATTATTATTCATTTGTTTATAAAACATTTTCTATTATACTCCCCCTCAATAATAAAACACTTCATTTTGTATGCCACCGTAATTATATTGACGGATAGAGTGAGTGTTGAGCACATTATTTTGAAAGATTTTGAATTATCCTTTGAAAATTCTTAAAAAATAATGCTCAAACACTACTTGTTTCGAAAGCTCCCCCTAAAAAATATATCAAATGAGTTAACGAGTAAACGATTATTGAATACACAATTTGAAAGATTTTGAAAAATTCTTGAAAATTATGTTCAACATTAAACGCTTGATTTTGAAAAACTCCCCCTCAAAAATAGATGTAAATCAAATGCTTTAATGAGAAAGGGAGTGTTGAACCCACAATTTGAAATATTTTGAATTTTTTTTGAATAATTCTTGAAAATTTATGTTCAAACTTTTGTAAACCATTTTACTTGAGCGTAAGATTTAGAATATCTTAATGAAATAGCTTAAATTTGAGAAGTTATAAGCTTTCCATTGTGAAGATAAGTGTACAAAAATGTACAATTTCCTTTATTTGAAAAACGAGTCCTAAGCTGACATTTACATAAAAGTTGTATGTCCCGAACAAACTTTTTGAAAGAATTTTGATAAAAATTGCTCAAGACAAAGAAGATTTCTCTTCTTTTGAAGATAAAGCGCACTGAAACGTACACTTTTCTTTTATCTGAAAACCGGGTTGTTATCTGATATTTAATAACAAGCCATTGACTTGAGCTACAAAACTTTGAAGTTTTGTTTGAATAGCTCAAGAACAAAAAGATTTCTCTTTTTGTTGTTAAGGATAAATGCACTAAAACGTACATTTTCCTTTTATTTGAGGCATGGGTTGCAATCTGACATTTGATTACAAACCATAATGACATCGAATTAGACAACAACCTTTAGAACCCATTAAAGCACGGTGCTAACGGGTTTGGCAAATTGTGAAAACCATTTGAAAGTTGTGTCAAGTTGATGTAAAGACGTTGAGTTCCAACGAGGGATTGAAACCGGTGTTTCATTTGAAAACAAATCTCGTGGAATCAACGAAGATTTAAAATCCCTTTTGATTTTCCATTTATTATTGAAACTCGGTGTTTCTTAAGGAGTTTTAAATCTTGTTGAAGAAGATTTCCATTTGTTATAGACATTTGGAGTTTTTTTTTCCAAAAATTCATTTTTGAACCGTTTAAAAATCTTCCTTTTTTGTTGATGATTGAAGCTGAGTCATTCTTATTTTGCAGTGAAAGCATTTCTAATTTGAAATATTTGAAAGATTTTGAATGACTTTGCTTTGGTTTCCAAACTTGTTTTTCCTGTGTAAAACAAGAGTGTGGAGTTTCACAAACTTGATTCTTTAGTTTTGAAGCACTTGTCTTGAAAATCTTTTGAAAAATAGGTGTTTCAAACACTTGACTCTTTCCATTTGAGGAACTTTTCTTAAAAACCTTTTGTGAAGTAGATGTTTCAAAAGTTTGAGATTTCTTAGAAAATTTCCTATCTTTTTGCAAAGAATAGGTTGTAAACTGAGAAACTCTTTTCGAAAACAATTTTGAAGATTCACCTGTGTGAACCTTTTCTAAAAAACTTACTTTCGGTTTTGATGAGTTGAAAACATTATTTTTCCTTTTTGTTCGATTAAGAGAACCAAACTTTACTTTTAAAGCATTGTATGAAGTTCTCAACTCATGGTATTCCTTTTGACAAGAATGAATATCTTGTGATGTCAATTTTGATTCCAAAGATGCAACTCGTTTCAAAAGCTGATCTTTTTCATTTTTAGATAAAGACTGTGCAGTGACTGGTTTTGACAAATCCTTTTGCACAACAACTTTCGGAGTGAACCATGATTTTGAAATTTAAGAGTTTATCAAAAGCTTATTAGAAGGAGGTATTCCCAAAATTGAAGGTTTATCAAACTTAGTTTCCACAGACTTCCCTTTCAGATTCTCAAGTTGAGTCCTTAAATGATTAACTTCTTTCAAAAATTGATCCTTTTCAGCTTTATAATCATCAACCTTACGGGCCAATTGTCGTTCAAGAACAACTTTTGTATTTTCAAGTTTTTCAAAATACGCCTCGAATTTAGCCGTTCTGTTCGACAATTCAAGTTTGACATCATCAAAATCTTTTGTCTTTTGAGTTAAAACCTTTTCAAGTTTGACAATCTTTGTTTGAAGCTCACATTTTGCATTTTCACAAATATTCTCCCCCGATTCCTTTTTAAGTTCAGAAATATTACTCTCAGTAATTGAACTTGGAGAGGAATCATCATTCCCCAAAATGTGATTAATCGCGAATTCAAACAATGTTGACCTTAAATTTTCTTTTTGAACTCATGGCTTTTTGATTGAATCAAACAAATTCTTGTAAACCAACTTCAAGTGTTCATTCTCTTTAAGCAATGAAGCCACTCAATGTTCTAACTCAATGTTTTTAGTTTTAATCTCATCAAAATTCACCTTAACTTTGACTTGATGACATTGTTTATTCTCAACCCTTGACGTTTAGACTGACTCAAACAAATCTTTATAAATTTGTTTCAAATGTGTATTTTCGATTTGTAATGATGCCAAAAAATTCTCATTTTCTTTTTGCAATGTTTTCAAAGAATTATTTTCTTGAAACTTGTGCTAAAGTGCGATTTCAAAAGCAATACTTTGTGCCTCTAATTTTGACAAATCTTTTTCCAAGTCAACAATTCTTTTTGACATCTCGTCTGTGACATCAAATGCATCATTACAAAACGTAGCAGCAATTTTAGTCTCATTTCAAACATCTTTTGACTCTTTTGAAAATCGTTTAATTTCATCTAGTAAATTCATATTCCTAATTTCCAAACAAGAGTTTCTGACAAGATTCTTAACATCTTCAGCTAAGGTTACTTCCAAGGGTCGATCTTTTAAAAGCTCATTTTGTTTGAGAGTTTCATCAAGATCGCTTTCCATTGAAACAAAAACATCCATCATTTCTTTTACATCTACTGGAAACTATTTTTGAAATATTTCAAAATACAAATGCAATTCATGAAGAATGGGTTTCACCTCACGTTGACAAAAGTTAGTTAAACAAATTTCTTCTAGACTTGTATAGAAAATACTTTCACGTTTAGAAGATTTTTGTAACAATTCAAACAACGTTTGAACCTCTTTTTCCATTTTGTTGAAATTCGTATTCAACTTACTTGAACTTGGCATTGTCACAGGAGGCGATTTCAATGTACATGCATTTGAAGAAGTTTCAGAAGATGTAAAAGTTTCTGAAAAATATTTTTGCTCAAGAGAAAGTTCAACTTGTGGAACAAAAGTTTTATAAAGGTTGTTCAATTTTGTATAATCGATTTGTTTTATCTTTAACACTTGAACTTTTTCATATTTTTGAAACTCTTTCATTTTTAATCGACTCTTTTCGGCATCCTCAAGAGTTTCCTTAGAATCAAACACATGCAGTTGTACATTACAACTTAGGATTTTTGGCATAAGCTTGTGAAAAAACATAAGGACCTTTATAACCCAAACCAGACTTATGTATATTATCCCGATACGCTCTTTGTTCATTTGTAAGCAACCGAAGTGTTTTAGTTGATTTGCCTATTTTACAAACAACGTTTTCAAGATCTTTGTTGTTAGCTTGTAGCTTAATAATTTCATTATGATATTTATCCTCGTGATGTTTAACATTTTCTTTCAAAGTGTCACGTGTTTGACATATACTGAAAATGTCAACGTTTTTCTTAAAATTTTATTTTCTAACTCATGATTTTCTTTTTTTAAATCATCGTTTTTCTGTTTTTCATCAAGAAGTTAAGTTTGCAACTCATCATAATCTCTTTTCAAAACGGTTTCTGGTTTGTTTCCAAAAATTGAAAGCCTTTCCTTATACATTTTAAGGTCTTTGGTTAACAAATCATTTGCTTCTTTGAGCGCTTTAATATCCTCGTTTGTTGTCCCAACTTCATGATTATGATCTAAGATATTTTCAAACAATTCATTATTTGACCATTGTACCTCAGCTTCTTCTTTGTCATGAGAAGATTTGATAATGGTGATATCATAATCTGAACCATTCTTACTGATCTCTGCAACTTCAGCATCCGTATCTTTTCCTAGACTGCTGCTTTTACCCTGCTGTTCAGTGACATCCAAATGATCATCTAATATTGTTCCTACATTCATCATGCTTTCCTATTTCTGCAACTCTATTTTATTCATCCGTTTCTTTTCGTTCCTTTTTTCTTGGACATTTCGTTCTTTTATTTGTAATTCTTCTTCGAGAAGTATTCGTTCATTAATTACCATCTCAAGATTTTTTAATTAGTATTTAAGTTGCATTTAGTAAGTAGAAATAGTCATTTTAGCACATTTAGTAAACACTTGTGAATGTTTTTCATAATCTAAAGGATTCGATGCCTGCAAAGATAAACATTTCTCAAACATTTGCTTAAGTTCTTGAAAATATATCATAGATTCACACTCATGAAATTTCTTTAGGTTATCTAAGTTTTTGAAAAACTCGCCTTTGAAACCTAATTGAATCTTGTCATCATATTTTTTGATACTATCCAACTTTTTTCCAAAGATATACTTAATAGAATCATAAGCTTCCCCTCTGAGTTTTAAAGTCTGAAAATGCATCTTAAGCATATTAAGAGCGTTGTCACATTCGTTTTACATTTGTCCCTTTTGTTCTACCAGTTGATGCAATTCTCTCACTGCATTTTCTAAACATGAAGATTTCATATCATTTGACTCCATTTTCTTTCGATTTATCACTCACAAACCAAAATTTATCAACACAAACCCAAAAATTCAAACCAAATTATCAATCCCACACAAAGCAAATCGTTCACAAATATCCAGTTTTCTTTTATTTATATATTTTTTGTTATTAATTTTTTTTATTAAGGGAAACGTTTAACAATTCTTCTACTAAACCAAATTATAACTAAACTATGCTATAGCTAAAACAACCAAAATACTTCTGCGTTATGTAGAAGTCAAAGACCCAAAATAACAATTTTGACAAATATTAGCCCAACTTAAAATATTATGCAGGATTAGGATTATAAGTCTAGCACAATCTAATTATTCAGCCAACCATTTGAATATCATAAACTCGGCACAGTGGAGAATTATCCAGCCCATGTGAACAAATGATATGATCGTAACCCTAATTGTCCCGAATATATTCATTTCACAAAAATTATACGCAGTCACAAATACACTTCACTCTCACACGCCTCTTTTTGTTTGTTAGATAAACCTCACTACAACAATACTTCACACCAAATCAAACAAACCCACACAAATCCACAAAAGCACTCTTATTTCCTACTCTATCAAGAACGAATCAAGAGATAGTTTAAGTCACAGGTAGGATATTTTTCGTTTCTTGTTTTTCTTTTGCACACCGAAACAAAGGAAGAACAATAACACTCTTGTTATTAGTTTTTTCTTTTTAAAGCTTTTGAAAATTAACAAGAAGATTTATGCTTCTAAAAAATGATCTATGATGAGTTTCTTCTTGTGTTTTTGATATTTTAAAGGTCGTGACTTAGTTGTGGAACACAAATTTTTTTAACTAAGATTGTTATTATTTTTCTTTTTCGTTTATGAATCAAAACAAACAGAAAGATTTGAACTCTTTGTTGTTCCTCTTTTTCTTTTTAATTTCATATATCAAACAAAATGAAGCCAATTACAAAGTGTGTGTTAGGTCTTGTATTTAGGATCAATAAGCAATAAAGTGTGTTTAGGTGTTATGTACGTGTTCTTTATAGTGAGAGAAAGATTACAAAGAGAAAGTAGTTAATTTGTTCTAGAGAGAGAAAGTGAGGGAGGGAAAATGAGATTTAATTAGAAGACACGCCTCACTAATGAGGTGTGGATAGGGTATTTATAACCAATTACAAGGATGAGCTACTAGCTCTTATCTTTTAGCTTTTTCCTATTTTTCGGGTCTCGTGACTATCTATTTATTACAAGACTTGTATCTCAATAAGATCATCACTTTTATCATTCTTAACAATTAAGGATATGGAAGGATTGAGACTAGTGTGTTTAGGTCAAGAAGATGAAACTAGTTGAGCTTGGCATAGTTGGTATGTCATTGATAATACATGGAGCTTAAGAATTGATGTGTAACTTGATGATAAATGTTTATAAAAAGATGTGGTTAGCTTAGTTGTGATTCTAGCAAGGTATGTAAGTTTATGTGTAAATGAATGAATGATGGGTTAAATGTTATGATGTGAATGTGTTAAATGAAATATGATAACTTGTATGTTGTTTACTTACTAAGAGAAAGCTTACGTGTTTAAGTTTCAATGTTTTGTAGGTCCAATGTAAAGAAGATAAGGCCTTGGAATAAGGCACATGGCTTGAGAGATTAGTATGTTGGATTATGTGTATGAAATAAGAGTTAGATGCCAAGCTCAAATCAAGGTTGAACCCTCAAGTGTCCTAACAGTTTGTTAATGTTGTTGTCAAGGGTAAAGAACTTTGTAAATGTCTTGTTAATGTGTTTAAGTCCATGTCTTTATGATGGGATAATGGTTGTGTAGGTTGTATAAGGGGATGTTTCTTTTTTTCATGTGTGGATATCTCTTGTTTGCATGCATATAACATGTCTGCAATAAGAAATTAATTTATAAATGTTGTTTCTTTTTCTTGGTGATGTAAGCTGACTGAACAATATAAGCTTACATTGAAACATGAAGATCACTAAATTTTAATCA
>BQNB010068019.1:6471-33989 GCA_026074375.1 Tanacetum coccineum | reverse complement strand
CGTAACAAAAGTTTAAAATAACGATTCGTTAAGCTAGAAATCAAAACGGGTCGAATTAGGGTTTTAAAACAAAAACGCAAAAGTTTTTAATTCAAATTACTTCAATACTTGATAAAGTGATTATTATAATGTTATATAAGCTTATTAGAATAGATTATAACAAAAGTCTACAAGTTTAGCTTATGGATTAAGTTAAAACATGAAATTAGGGTTTCATGAGCTCGGTTTGGATCAAAAAGGTAAAATACATATGTTTTTGAGTTCAAAGCTTTTAACAATATCTTAAGCATGATTATATGAACATTATAAGGGTATGAAAACAGAATGTGAGCTTATGGAACATGGTTTTGAGCTTATAGCTTGGAAATGGGTCAAAATGGGGACTTTTAGCTTCGTACGCCTAGAATAACAACTTCGGGGCTTCTTTTCTTGGTTTCTTTGCTTCACTTCTAGTCTTGGGACTTCTATTGATCTTATAATTCTGTTATGGAAGTATTAGAACTCCATTTGTGTGTAAAAGAGAAGTTGTGGGGGATGGTTTGAAATGGAAGGGTTTTACGCCCTTTATATAGGGCTCGAATGGAACTTAGGGGCCAAGAAAACTTAGGGACCAAGGGTTGGACATGTGTAGCAGCTAGGAGATGAAGTGGAGAGGCTATGGTGTGATGTAGAAAAGCTAGAGACTAGTATGGAGGTGGTGGAAGGTTTCTAAGGGGTGTTTGTTGCCGCGGCTTGAATGGAGGAGAAAAGAGGTGATGTGGCTTGATTTAAAGCCAAGAAATGGAAGAAAGAGCCTTGTAAGCTGCTTGCACATGGAGTAGCATGGTCATTGTGAATCTTGTTTGCAAAAGAAAGTTTCAAAATGGGTTAAAATACAAAAAAAAATATGCACGCGGGTTCCCTTAGGGCTCGAATAGGTTTTTTGGCTTGGATTTTTGAGTACATTGATGATATAGTAATAGATTATTGATCACGAGACTTGTATTAAGGATTATTAACAAGATTTGATAGATGGTTCGGGTTTAAAATAGGAGAAAACGAGTAAACGGGTCAAAAGTTCACATTAGGGTTCAATTAGGGTTTCTTAGATTTAATTCTTGTACATTGTTGTTAATATGATGAAATGATGATGGAATGTAATTTATAATGTTGTAATTTATGTTATTACAACTTATTTGGGTAGTGGTTGAGGTTTAAAATGGATAAAAATCAAGAAACGGGTCACGGTTAACTATTTAGCTCGGGTTAGGGTTTCTAACTTAGATTTCTTGTAATTTCATGAATTGAGAATGAATATAGAATGTAAATGAAGTGCATGACTTTCTTGTAACTTGTACTTGATAGATTGTACAAGATTACTTAGAAAAACAGAGGTAAAACGGCTATTTTGGATATCGTGCATTAATGACTTATACATTATGCATTAAAGGACTTGTACCTTATTTTGGAGGAAAAGTATATTCAGATGAGATGTTATATTACTTGTACTTGAGCTTTGATCACTTGTACATTCATCTTGGATAGTTACATTACCCAAAATTAGGGTTTAGGCATAAATGTTAACGGTTTAAGCTTATTTGGTATTATCGTCATGAAAACTTTGTTAAATGAATAACGTATATGATAAAATGCATATTAGATTGTTGACTTGACATATTAGGACATTTACTTGATGTAAACATAGATAGATTAGGCATAGGTCGTTGCGTGAACTCGTTTACTTTAGAAATGTAAATTATGTTACGTAATGAAATAAATTGAAACAAAATTTTATTCCCGTGAAAAAGTAGTACTTAATATAATAAGTAGATATTAAATTGATGAAATACTGTAAAATAATGGGTTGTTATAGTCTACACCCCTTAAAGAAATCTCGTCTCGAGATTTAGATGAATGTTAAAGTGAGATTAGGTAATAGATAGGAATACTTAGCACGAACTTGATTTTCATGTTAGGCTAATCAAGGTTACAAGTTCATGTGTGTGATGCATTTATAATTATATTGCGCACCATAATTATAATTGTCTCCTTTCACACGTCTACTTACTTCCAAGACTACACCTCTCTAATAATTTGGTAGAAAAATAATATAAGTTATAATAGTTACGTAGTATTTGGTAAGAAAATTTCTTACATACACTGCTTGGGGAAATGGAGTGGCACGGAGAATAGCATTATTTAGTTACAGTATTATTATGGAAAACATCATTATCATGAAGAATAACATTATTATGGAGAACAACATTATCATGGAAAACAACATTATTATAGAGAAGAGTTGAATGCAAGTCATCATAATGGTAATAATTGTCGTGAAAACTTTGTTAAATGAATAACGTAACTACACTTCTTAAATTTAAAGGAAGATACAAGTCTGTATGTGTCGAAGCTATGTGCTTTAGTCATGTTTTCGCGCTTAACATAAGCATACAACCTTATTTCTTAAAAAGTATAGGTTACCGGGAAATTAACAGGTCTTCACGTAATCATTTGCTTGACGGAACTTCAGGGAACCACGAAGAACTAAAACAACAATAAAAACGATGTAAATGAGTTTTCGACACTGTTATACACATACAATATATATCACATGAATAAATGAACTTTGGAGAGAGTTAAACTATGGGGAGAGTATATATCATATGAATAAGAGAACTTTGGAGCGAGTCAAACTATGTCGAGATTAATGTTGATGTGAATGAGATTCGTCTCTTGTAAAGAAACAAGTTGAGTTACCCGCGCTCTGTCGAGGGACGCGAGGGACCAACGTTGTAACGGTCCGATAACCCCAAGGGGTATTTTTGTAAATTGCTAAAAAAAAGAAATATTAAGTTAACGGTCGTTAATTAATGTTCGTTAAGTAACGACCGACCCCATTGACTATTTTCGTAAATTGTATAAAAGAAGTTAAACTAACGGTCGTTACTTAACTGCCGTTAGTGGGGGAGGGGTATGTTGTATATTTTTTAAGTGAATAGTTTTCCTAAGTTATCATATAGTGTGGGGGTATTTTGTAAAATTTACATGGGCCGATAAATTGGTTGGGTAAATGGGTCGGGTCAACCGGTTATGGGCCAGGTAAATGAGCCGGGTTGTGGGTCGGGTCAACCGGTACGGGTCGGAGGTGCGGGTCGGGTCGGGTATCCCGCCTTTGTATGTTTTATATAACTAGGTGAATACTCGTGCACGTACGGAAAATTCCTAGCGACCGATAATTAAGGATATGCAATATTGGTACGTTTTCGTGTAACGTTCATAATAGGATTGTTTGGGTCAGGCAATTGGATTGTTAAGTCTTTTGCCTGGATGGTATGTTACGTTTTTTGTGTAACGTTCAAAATAGAACGTGAAAATATCAAAATGTAAACGCAAACGTTTCTAACATGCGATAACTCAACATTTGTAAAAATTCTTAACATGTATCGATGAACATATAAAAACATTTAGTGAAACTAAAAATAAAACATACATCAATTATGAATTTTGATAAATTAGAAAACATAAAAAATTGTCTCTGAACTTTTCAACTTATTGCTGTTGCCATACAGTAATTTGACCTCCAAAAGGGTATTAAGATATTGAGTATTGCACAAATGAGATTTTACTAATACGGAAGCAACAATACTACAATAGTAATTCCATGAAGTTCACACGTGGCTTGTTTAGAGCTACAAAACTCCCATCCTTTTGCAATGCACACAACTGTATGGGCAGGATAATTTTTTGCATATGTGATTTCTTTAGGAAAAAGATCTGGCAAGAATTGTATTGGAAGATGCACGTTAGGGAAACATCGATAATAACTTAATTTACACATGTTTATACTTTGGTGCAAGACATGTGGAAAAAAATAAGCCGAACTTAACAGCTAAATTGGTACTTCACAAGTATCAACAAAATCCAAACAAAGGCAAAAACTTGAAATATTTCATGCACACAATACATAATCCAAACTTAAGTACATATATATACTAACTTTCTAACTGCAAATATAAAGAGACCAAGATTAGAGAATCTGTGCGAATTATATGTTGCAATGACTTTAAAAATACAATATATAGTAGCCAATATGATCATAAGATAAACACTAACTAATACACTAAAAGAACTATCAAGTCTAAATTTTCACTTTTATATAGTAACTACAAGATATAAACATGATCCTAATGAGATTGCATATAAAATAGAGTCTTTAGAGTAAATTGCATAAATCGTCCTTAAAGTTTTGCCAAATTGCATGTTTCGTCCCAAACGTTACGAAAGTGCAAGGATCGTCCATGTGGGAAACCTTTGGTGCAAGTATCGTCCCTGTGGGGAAACCTTTGGGCAAACCTTTGGTTTTCGTAACTTTTGGGACGAAACCTGCAATTTGGCCAAACTTTAAGGACGATTTATGCAATTTACTCGAGTCTTTATAAGTAAACATTTATGAGGTTTGAAATCAAAGAGACTATCACATATCCAATATCGTTGAACTTTTTCGGTGTTGGGCCAACAACCAAAATAGAAGCTGCTTCTACATATGTCATCTCAAGTATAGGATTTTTGCTAGCAGCAAATACATGTAAACAACCAAAAGGTTAAAGAATGACATAAACAAAGCCACAAACAAAAAGGTGATTAGAGTATGAAAGAAACCTGTAATTGTGAGTGACTTGTCATTGAAAGAGAGTTTCAACTTATTTTGTGCAACCGACAGATACTGGAACAAGGAAAGAAATTAGAATTAAGCGTAAATGTTTCTATCATAGGTATATTAAGAGCATAAACTAAATGCTTTACCTCTAAATTTGGAAGTTTGGGAAGCGTTGTAAATGATGTGATTTGATTCCCAGCAAGGTAGAATTGCTACAAGAGTTGAGAAGGGGGGAAATTTTATATCAATTGTTAAAATGGTTGATTACTTGCAGCCATTTAAGAGATGATTACAATGTGAGAAAGTAACCTGCAAAGCTTTACAGGCTTCAAGTGGTTTAAACCTAGGCCCTTTAAAATCATTAAAGCTCAAATTGAGAACCTACAAATAGGCACAATAGTTATTTAAAGATAAGTCAACCATCCTACTTGTCAAGGAGAGGAGAAAAAAGAAAACTCGTATACAAACCTTTACCAGCTTCAGTATTTTGATGCCTTCTAATGATGATAGCAAGTTGTCTCTAAGATATACAAACTGCCACAGACACAAAAAATCAGTCAATGAGCTTTTTCTAATAAAAGCACATAGCAGCATTACATATTGACGGTAAATCTGAGTCTCATTAATGAACATTCGAAAGGAAAGCGTTTCAGCAGAGTTTTTAATATAACTGTTTTTGATATAAAAGTGACAATGATAACAGCCCAAGAAAACAAGCATTCGCTAAAAGGTAGACAAGGAATTCGTCAGAAGGAAACAAGCATTCGTCAGTTACATTGCCAAAACAAAACAGCCAGTTTTGATACCAAATAAGAACAAGCACAGTGACAACAATTACAAATAAAAATATTACCTGTGCATCAATGTCTGGAGAATAAGTTTTGTCTCATAGCGATCGGCCCTGTTGTCTAATAAGTTAGGCCATGAGTTTCGGTTTTCTTATTACCATTTTCATAAAAATGCATACCTCTTTGGTTTTCGAAGACATTGGGTTTATTAAGTGTCATATTTGCATCCTCCTGACCAAAGTGAACACCAAAATAATAAGATAAATAACACTTGATAACTCAACAGGACAGTATTAGTTTATTACCATAACATCCATGTCCAAGACCTTCTCGACTTTAGCAAGTTTCTTCTTGGTCAAATCAGATTGAACCACACGTTTTCCTGTAATAAACAAAATTTGGCCGATAGTTTTATATAGTTGATAGTAGTCAGAACTAAAATCATTTACTATGAAAATTTTTACCTAACCTACGGTTGTGTGAAGCTTCAATATAGGGGTGTTTTAAAAAGACTGAAAGTGTGAGAGGGGCACCGATGCACAACTATAAAATTATTGCACAAATCCCAGAACTTACACATCTATTTTATGAAAGTTATGCACATCTCACGATATGTGGGTGTGACTACATACTTGTGAGATTATGAATCATTACAATATAACCAGATCTTACATATGGAGTGGTTAGTTTTCAGGTTCTGTATCATTAGAATATAACCAGATCTTACATATGGAGTGGTCAGTTTTCAGGTTATGTATCATTATGCTCATTGTTTGTAGCAACTGGACAGAGACAATCATATTCTTGCTGACCTTTAATATACGTACAAATTCCCCCATGACATGCTTCTCCATAAAAAAAACCTGCTAAATAAGTATAATTAATAACATATCTTTTTTTAATATGCATATCCACACACACACACACACACACACAACAGTATCAGCACAAGTGCAAAAACGTATAAACAAAGCATAAATTAAAGAACCGTACTCGAAGAAATTTGTGTCATGTTGGTCGCCATATGTTATTAACACTGCAATTGATCGTAGTGCCTCAATCACAAAATCCTATGACAACATAAAGAAGATTAAAGTTAATGAAAACAGTGCAATAAACAAATTAAAGCAATCAGAACAACAATGCAACATTAGGGAAAACAGGAACACCAATCTGTTACCTTGTTAACATCATTGACAACTTGAATTTTCAACAGCTGATCAGTTAAATATCTGCAGCAAAGGCAAATTAATTGCTGGTCAGTTGAATATTTACGACTATTACTTCCTTTATCACCCACTACCAACTATTTTTATTTTAGCTGTTTCAGAAGAAGAAAAAAATCTATCTTCTAACTTTATGCATAAACATATAGCTTGACTCGTAGTAAGAGATACATAACTTTAGTTTCAGATGATCCTATAATACTGTCTACCCTGCCAGAATTTCTAGAAAACCCGAAATGAGATTATCTCCACTCTTGTTTGCCCCGCTATCAAGCCATTTCTTTAGCATTCAGTTAATTAATCTAATCATTTACATCCTTCTGAGTGTATGTATCTCTGCAATCTATTTTCCTACTTTGTTCATCCTATTGGGCATTTATAGTTTTTTAGTGATCTGTATTTTACTTCAAAAAAAGTTGTTGCTTAAATTTGTTTGCTCGTCTTTCTGTTTCAAGCTAGAAACGTAGACAAACAGAGGTCTCTGTTTACAAAGCATCTAACACATTTCCATTTTTTCATATCTTTGTTTGGTCTGCTACAAACCAAACAATATCAAACTTTCGCCTTCGTTTACATTTATAAAGAATTACATGTAATTCATTTCACCTTTTAGGATTTTATCTTATGTGTAACACATGTACGTTTAGCTAGTTACTAAAAACTACAAAAAGCATGTCACATTGCAAACTACCATATCAGTTCTATAAACACCAAGTTCAATTTGTGCCAATGCAGCAGTTTACCCTTATGTGGCCATTTTGTCCATTAGCTTACAAACATTATTTTGGTTAGCCTCTCCACCAAGCTTGCTTTGAAGCTTAGATATAGTAATGTACTCCATTGGAAGACCATGATAGAGTGCCTGCAATAAACGAGCTCAATATCAATAGCATTCTTCTTAGTAGTTAAAAGTTATACCAAAAGCACAATTCTAATAAAAAAAAGTCAATTATAATGTAAGCTCACCTTCATATACTTAAGACATTTACCTCTGGTGAGTGGACTTCTCTTAGCAGGTGCACAATAGCCATCATTCTACAGTTGACATTTAATACAATGAGATTCAGTTAATAATTAAAAAGGGTATTGATAAATGACGAGATAGATGTGTAGAAGATGACCCTCGCCCTCTTGATGTTGAAACTGTTATTTCCAGCTTTTAGTAAAAGGCCTTCATCAACAAGCTTTCCTATAATTTTTGAAAATCAAATTTAAAAATATGGAATGATTTCAAATAATACATGATCATTAGCTTTATTTTCCAATCAAATTCTTTGGTTACCTTCAATCAAAGCATGCAAATACAATAAACAACATTGAGTTATTGTTGCATAACTCGAATTAAAAGGCTTAACATGTCCATCGATGTTGTTGTCCGTGTACCATAAGTAATCAAACACTGTCAAATTAAAATTATGAACATTAATGAAATCGTATGAAACATAAAGACATGATACATGTTAACCCTAACTACGTCATTTGAAGAAAAACAAAACACAAAACACAAGACAAAAACATATGAACTTTTGTATTACCTCGATCAAAAAATGGATGAGGATGCATGCCTCCTAATCGCACATAAGATTAGCACGCTCCTGCACATTAAACAAAACACATAATTAGTGAGTTTTCAACTTTCAAGAGAATCCTAAATTCTCTTTATAAGGTGTATAGATGTATAGATAGGGAAACTAACCTAGTTGCTCCCTTTCGTAAACCATTTTGTGAACTATCAAACACACCTTTCGTAATCATCCTCAAACCCGAGGTAATAGCTCCCGATGCAGCAAGACTCGATGGAAATGACTACAAACATTCCAACAACAAAATAATTATCATATAACAAAAAACATATTCATTAGAAAACTACCGAACACCCCTAACTGCAGCCCAGTTTCACAAACCATGGATGCTGACTCATTTTCGTTAACATAAGAATCTTAACAAATTAATAATCCATTTGTAAGTATGAGGAAACCATGGCACACTCCGGAGATGCATCCTCCATTTTCACCACCGCTCCGGCGTAGGATGTTTTCGTCGAACCTATGCGGCTGGTAAAAAGAACGCAAAAAAATTAGATATAAAAACTATGGTGAAAATTAGATCTACATTTAAAAACTATGAATCTAAAAAAAACAATACATCTAGATATAAAAACTATAAATCTATAAAAACTACTCCCTCCGTCCCAAAATTATTGTCCCCCGACAAAAAACACACAGTTTAAGAAAAGTGTATTTATTACTGTTTTCTCTTTCTTACTTTTTGACAGAAAGACAGTTTTACCCTTAGCTAATTAATTAAAGTCTTCTTTAAAGTTTGTAATAATAATTTCAAACAAGGGTAATATAGTAAACTTGATCAAACTTCCCTATCTATTTTTAGTAGTGGACAATTAAATTGGGACATCCCAAAAAGGAAACGTGGACAATAAAAATGGGACGGAGGGAGTATAAGAGAAAACGTCATACCGTTTATGGTAGTCGGCCCGTGGTGATGGTCAGCTCATGGTGGTGGTGGTCGGCCCGTGGTGATGGTTAGCTCGTGGTGGTGGTGGTCGGTTGTGGTTGGATTTTAGAGAGGTTTGGTGTGTTTTTTTAGAGAGAGAGAATTCTCGTAGTAGAGATGAATGGTCGTGACAGCCAATTCATTCCCTTAATTAGATTCAACTTTCAACTTTTCTAAGTTTTGACAGCCATATTGATTTGGTTGAGATTGAAGTATTACCAAATATAGTTTTCAACTTTCAGTATTTCCAAAAATACTTTTAAGTTTCAAGGTTTTCAAGTTTTCAAGATTCAATGTTGAAAATTCAAGGATAAGGCAAATTTTCTTTATAGATAGTATAGATATCAAGTGAAAATCGAAGTGAGATTTTTCTCACATTAGCAGGTGAACAAACATTTGAGGTATATTTATAAGTAAAAACAATGGAATCTCAATATAGTGTTGCGAGAGGTTTGAGATAAGTGCATAATTTAATTTTTAAAAATTTTTCTTTTTTCAACTTTGATTAAATATATTTTGGTTGTTATATAATACTTAATAAAAATTATATATATGAAAATACATTTAAAACTCAATTCATTACATCAAATATTATATAACAAAAAAAATTAGTAATGTTAAAGTTGAAAAAGTAAGCTTTTGAAAAGTCAAACTGGACATTTAGTTTAAGACGAAGGTAGTATTTTTTAGGAACTTTGATGAAGAAATGTTCGAAACAACTTTTACCAATCTTAGCATACCATACAATTATGTGCAAGTAGTGGCGATATTATATACTAGATTTATTGTAATTAAATATTTATATATTTAATAGATTTATTGACTTTTTATAAGTCCGGTATTTCAGTCTAACAACATCGCGTAGCAACGAGATTTTATTGAGACAATTATAACTGTTATATTTTGGTTATTCATTTTCATCATCCTATGAACTAAGTCAATAACTTATAGAGTAAACTGCAAAAATCATCCATGTGGTTTGTAGTTTGTGGCACTAATCATCCCTAGCCGATACTATTGGCACTAATCATCCCTGAGTGGTGAAACGTTCGGCTAAAATCATCCCTAAAGGGATGATTTTTGCAAAACTTTTTGTTAAATTTTTTGCAAAAATCATCCCCAATAAGGATGATTTTTGCCGGACATTTAACACTCGGGGATGATTAGTGCTAATAGTATCGGCTAGGGATGATTAGTTCCACAAACTACAAACCATAAGGATGATTTTTGCAGTTTACTCTAACTTATATCATAGAGTTTGTGAATATAATTTTAGAAATTATTAATGTTAGGATTAAATAACAAAATGTCTTTTTTTGCGAACTCCTTAGAAAAAGTCAAAAATTTGTCATGCATTTCTTAAGTTTTTTTTGATAGTAACATTGTTAAGCAACTATTTCATTAAGGCAACATATGATTGAGCATAATAGACCTTGGACTCTGCCAAACAAAACCAAACGTATTTCGGTCTGTTCGTCAGTCCGCCATTTTCATCAATTTCGTTCTTCGGTCCGGTTTGGTTTCACACAAAACACGTCAATATGCTTTGTTAGACCGGACTGATGAACCGTACCGAACCGATGTGACCGAGCGGGACCAAAAACATTTAGCGGTGGCAAATCTTGCCCATATAGTAATTCAATGAACTAAGCGAAGGGAAAATGGGCGCTTTTGGTCACTTTTCTTAAAGGTAGAGGTCATTTTTTGCACATCAATTATTATTGATGGACTTTTATGGGCATATATCAAACACTAAGGGGCATTTTGTAATCCTACTTTAGAATGGGTTTTCATATTGAAAAGACAATAAACATTTGTTTTTTTTAGTTTTTAATATGGGGAATCAAAGATGTAATCAAAAATAATAGATGGTTACCTAGATGGGTGTTGACATGGTATTAAAAATTTATGGGCCAGCTTACAATATCATCTTTGTATATGTGGGTCCCTACTTATATTCTAGTACATATTTTACTACTTTAAATGATATTTTTATTTTTATTTTATTAAAATAAAATAAAAAATATATAATTTATCTCTTCTAATCCTATCTCAAATCTAAATCCTATACCAAAACCAAATCCGAATTCAATCTCACTTATAAACCAAACGGACCCTAAATGGGCTATTGGACGGATCAACTTTATTTAATGGTTCTTTGTTTGCCCGTCACTTTTCGCAGCTTTCAAACACGTATTATTATATTTTATTTATACGATTTTGTACGTTTTCATACATTTTTGTACGTTTTCATTCGTTTTTTACGTTTTCGTACATTCTTACTTTTTTTGTCCGTTTTTATACGTTTCATAACTCTTCATACGTTTCATAACTCTTCATACGTTTCCTTACGTTTTTGTACGTTTTCGTGCGTTTCATATGTTTTTCTACATTTTCGCCCGTTTTCTTACGTTTTCGTTCGTTTTCGTAAGTTTCGTATGTTTCGTTCGTTTTCGCCCATTTTCATACGTTTTCGTCCATTCTCTTTCGTTATGTACGATTTCATACCTTTTCTTACGTTTTATTACGTTTTCGTCTGTTTTCGTCCGCTTTCGTCCGTTTTCATACTTTTTTGTACGTTTTCGTATGTTTTCGTCAGTTTTCTTACGTTTTTTTACATTTTCCTACGTTTCTTACGTTTTTGTTTTCGTCCGTTTTAATACGCTTTCTTACGTTTTCGTACATTTTCTTACGAATTCATATGTTTTCTTACGTTTCGTATGTTTTATGATGTTTTTGGTCGTTTTCTTATGTTTTGTACTTTTTCGTCCATTTTCATTAGTTTTCGTATGTTTTCTTACGTTTTCGACCATTTTCATATGCTTTCTTACGTTTTTGTACGTTTACTTATTGACCAAAACGTACAAAACGTTCAATAACATACGCAAACGTACAAAAACTGATGAAAACGTAAAAAAACTGGGTGAAACGTACTAAAATGGATGGAAGTGTACAAAAACGTACCTAAATGTATGAAAACGCACAAAACATACAAAATGGATAAAAACCTTTGATAACATACAGATTTGGATGAAATCGAACGAAAACGGATGAAATCGGACGGAAACATACTAAAATGTACGAAAACGGTAAAAATGGAAACAAATATAGAAAAACGTACGAAAAGGTCAAAACCGTAAACAAACGTACAAAAACGGATGAAAACGTAAAAATCCGGATGAAAGCGTAAGAAAACGTATGAAAACATAAAATAACGTTAAAAAACCTGTAAAACGTACAAAAATGGTTGAAAACGTAAAAAAACCGGATGAAAGATAAGAAAACGGATGAAAACGTACAAAACGTTCAAAAACTTATAAAAACGCACAAAAACGTACGAAAAAATACAGGATCGGATTAAAACGTATGAAATCGGACAAAAACGGCCGAAAGCGTAAGAAAATGTACGCAAACGATCAAAAACGTATTAAAAAAAAGATGAGAACGTAAAAAGATAAGAACGTATGAAAACGGACGAAAACGTAAGAAAAACTTACGAAAACGTTCAAAAACATATAAAACATACAAAAACAGATGAAAACGTAAAAAATCTGAGAACGTAAAAAAGCAGATGAAGACGTATGAAAACATACGAAAACTTACAAAAACGGATGAAAACGTAAAAAACCGGATGAAAACCTACAAAAACAGATGAAAACGTACAAAAACGGATGAAAATTTAAAAAACCGGATAAGAACGTAAGAAAAAGGATGGAAACGGACGAAAAGGTACGAAAATGTTTAAAAATGGATGAAAACGGTCAAAAATGTATAAAAACGGATGAAAACATAAAAAAATTGGATGCAAACGTAAGAAAACGTATGAAAACGGACGATAATATTAAAACACGTATAAAAAGTTCAAATCGTATAAAAACCTACAAAAATTAATTGATAGATAATTAGATATCTTTAAATACCGTTTTGACCCGTGCTCATTTGATCCGAATTTTAATTAACATATGAAAACGGACGATAATGTTCAAAAACGTATAAAACGTTTAAAACGTATAAAAACATTGTTCATCAGTTCTATTAGTTAAAAAAACACAATGTTCATTAGTTATTTTTGATAATGTTCATGAGTTCATCAGTCTTGTTTATGAGTTTGTTTTGAACATCAGTTAATATTGTTCTTCAGTTCATCAGTTTTCTAAAAAACACAATGTTCATCAGTTATTTTCGATAACATTCATCAGTTCAAGTTAGTATTGTTCATCAGTTTTCTAAAAAAACCCAACGTTTTTTTTGGTAATGTTCATGAGTTCAAGGGGGTGTTTACCAAATTAAGTGGTTCTACTCGAGCCTCTTAATTAGCCTCTTAAAGGGAGAGGGAAGCTTTAATGCCTCTCCTAATTAAGAGGCACTAAGGGTTTGAGCCAATTTTTCTTTCCCACTAAAAAAAAACACCCCCTTAGTAATGTTCATCAATTCATTAGTTTTTAAAAAAAAAAAAAATTCAATGTTCATCAGTTATTTTTGATAATGTTCATCAGTTATTTCTGATTTCACCAGTTTTCGAAAAAAAACACATTGTTCATCAGTTGTGTAAAAAACAAAAAAAAATTCATCAGTTAGATAACAAATGTTCATAAGTTAGGACTTTAAGAGTGAAAAAAGAGAGCTAAAAATAGTAAAAGACGGGATAGTTGTCACATGTGGTGACTTTTTAGACCTTTTTAAAGGATTACATCTCAATCATCCACAACCAGATAATTTCCCCCTTTCATTTCATCTTCTTCACTCCGAACCCTAAAAACCCTAATTGTCCAAAAATGTATGACACCCGTTCTCTAGGTCGACAACACCGTAGGCGGCAAAATGACTATGATCGAGATGACTATTATAAGCACTAGGCTAAATATAGAACGGATATCGAAGCAGGTAGCAACTGTATAGAATTATATTACTATCTTAAAGGGGTTTGCGGTCACACTGCAACTAGATTGCGATTTTATAGTTGAACTTGTAAAAAAGATGGATTTGAAGCAACTTTTGGGCTTCGTAAGAGTGTTCATAGAAACTGGTAACCCAAATTTAATTTTAGTTTTGATACCCTGCTTCAATGCTTATATTAACGGGTTACACAATGGGTTAAAGCTCTACGAAAGCGGATATACTCACAAAAAAGCTAGATTTTTTTAAAGTGTCGATTAACGGTGTATAGGGAAGAATATTTTGAGTTACTTGATAATCCTAGTACAAATAACTTGATTGGTTTGCGGCTTGGTCCGAGAAAACTTAGAAAGGATTCACTTGTGGTTTGACACATTGTCGACTTGTTCTTGCACCACAAGTGCATCCTCTCTAAGTTTTTCGCCAAAGAAAATTAGGTGTAATGCTTTCGAATTCTTTGTGGATTACTTTTTATTCAGGATGGAGTCATCAGTTGCCATGCTCCACCTCATACGCCTGGAAAAGTTACTATTTGTATTACCTCTGGCAATCGAGAGGCTTGTAGTGAGGTCAGGGAGTTCGAGTATCGTGATAAACCACACGTGCACATGCATAATACTTTAACAGATAGCGAAATAAGTAGGAGCTCTGAGGAGTTGCGGTTACTTGTTAGATTTGTGCAAACGCTATTATCTGATAAAATTAGCCAAAAAGGTAGTGAGCATTCATGGACTCAGATCATCGAGGCTCTTTCAGACGACAGTCTGACATCATCTAGAACAACCGACTGGCTTCTGGAAGAACTTTTAAAAGACAAGTTGGAAACATGGCTTTCATCAAAATTGCAAGATAATAACACCTTTCCTGCCTTGTCCAATGGAGAGCAAGGGATCATTCACATGGTTTTTGGGTTGGGATTTGTGTGGGCCTTGACACCTATACTTAAATCTGGAGTTGGTATAAATTTCCGTGACGCTAATGGCTGGACTGCTCTTCATTGGGCTTCACATTTTGGAAGGCAAAAAATGGTAGCTGAGCTTGTAGCTTCTGGTGCGTATCTTGGAGCAGTGACGAATCCGAGTCAACAAGATTCAACCGGAAAACGCAGGTTATCTCTTAGAGGTGGCACTAACTAGCCATCTTTCATGCCTCACATTAAAAAAAAAACGAACTCTCTAAATGTTCTGCTGACGTGGAAACCGAAAGAACACTAAATAGCATCTCGAACCAAAATCTTGTAGTTAAGGATCACCTATCTCTCAAGGACGCTATAACTGCTGTGAGGAATGCAGCTTATGCTGCTTCGCGTATGCAAGCTGCTTTCAGGGCACATTCTTTTAAAAAGAGGAAACAAAAAGTAGCTACTGAACGTGATGGTACAGATGAGTACGATATTCTTCCAAGCGAAATTGAAGCACTTTTAGCAGTATCAAAGGTTGATTTTTTGAAATGCGCGTCACCATAATGCAGCCTTAGCTATCCAGAATATGTATCGAGGTTGGAAAGGTCACAAGGATTACCTAACACTTCGCAAGAAAGTAGTGAAAATACATGTTCGCCTTCCTTTCACTCGTTAAACACTCATCACTTAACATCGATGTCCACCTAGAGTAGCAAATAACGGGTTCATGGTTTTATCATTATCAATGACAAGCGCATGTAAGAGGCCATCAGGTAAGGAAAAACTATGAAGCCATCTGTTAGGCTGTTGGTAAAGTGGAGAAAATTATTTTGAGGTGGCATGGGAAACGAGTTGGTTTACGAGGATTCCATTTGGATTCCATTGACGAAAGTGCAGATGAAGACATCACAAAGGTATTTCGGAAGCAAAGAGTGGACGTTGCTCTGAAGCCGTTTCCAGGGTGCTCTCTATGGTGAACTCGACAACCGCAAGGCAGCAATACAGACACATGCTTCAAAAATATCAGCATGCCAAGGTTAGTAACCTTTATTTGATTCACAGCAATCTATGTTTCTCATATGTGATAAAATGGGTGGATTTGGTAAACAGGTTAAGGTTAATAGACTAATTTTCGTACGAGTCGTTTCAAAAATGTGTCCCATACACGACTTGAACCCAGAATCACTTGGTTAGGGAGCATCTAACGAATATTTTGGAACTTTTGCAGGTGAAGCAAGGAGGTTGGGAAAATGAAGGAGGCACAACGTCTCAACTTGACGCAGCAGCTGGTATGGAGACTAGAGAGTTATTCGACTTTGTATAAAGAAAGAAAAAAAAAGGTTAATTAGTTAATTGATGCTAGAGTTCTCATAAACTAAAGATGGCATGATGGTTGCGTTTGTATATGTAAGATTATAACATGTGGAGTGTGTTCGGGTTTGGTTGTAAGTAACGTGGCGTAATGGGTTACTTATGTTTGTTATGCGACGGCTCATGTAACCAACTTTGGGAAAGCAGTGGGTCGTGTAAGATGTCACACCCCTAAAATATCAGAGTATAATGGAAACCGGGGGAGTGTGACTTCATGATTATCATACTTCTAAGCAATACAGAACGACCTCTATATGAGACGTTTTAAGAAAATGGATCACTTGAATTAGAAAATAATAAATTGTTTAAACATTCAGCGGAATCATAAAATAGACAATACAACATTGTTTTAAATAGTACAAGTGATCTTCAGATAACGGAAAAATAACTGCAATGCATGAGACTTCATATAGCATCTTCTTCATTAATAGCCTAGAAAACATTGCTAAGTGTCAACATAAAGTTGGTGAGGTTCATAAGGTTTGATTTTTTTTAATCAAAAAGTAGGGTTTATGAATCACAAGATTTCTCCCGCATATGACAATATAACAGATACAAAGTCATATAAATTGCATTACTATTGTCTAAGCTCATGACACTGAAGCATTAACATATACCAACAATAAATGAATGCCCTTGCAGGTGTCTAACCCAGGACACCCGTAGTCTGACTCAAATGAAACTGTGTTTGCTTGAATAATGTCAGTCAAAGACAAACAGGGATGTCACTCCCGATAGATCTAACCATAACATTCGCGCTTACAAGAATTAACGGTTCATGATAAATCGGGCAGATAGAAACTTGGGTTAATTCGGGACTTAGACCAATCAGTAATGAGTAATTATACTTGTATTCACACGTTTGAAATAAGCAATTTTCTCACCCCAAAAGATGATTTAAAACAGTAGAGTAGGGGGTTATGAAAACTCACCTTGTCGATCAATCGTCTGGAATTGATAATGGATCAATGTACGTCAAATAGTGACTCAGTCAAACACCTAAGTAATTATGAGAATCCTGAGTTTATATTCTGAACTTAATGTATATAATGAATTATGCAAATGATCAAAAAGGCTGGGTCGTTTATGTGGTATCGTTTTATGTTTCCAAAATGTTGATTAAACCGTTGACTCTAGGGACGACTTTACAATTAGAAGTACCTATACAGGGATTTATATTTTTACGCGTTGAACGTATATTTACACGTCCATGTGATTTATATCTAAGGAAAATATAAACATTACTTGTATGTTACTAAGTTTATGTATCCTTCTTATCGCGTTTATTTATTTACATCGCAGACGTTAATTAATTTGTGTAATTATCATATTTATATGCGGTTCGCTCGACTCGTTTAAATTTCTTATCGAAAATATTTTTAATCCCTTGACCTGCCAAATAATAATATATAACATATGCAACCTTTATAATTTAAATTCTTTTACTCTTATAGCTTTTCATGTTTAAAACCCGAATAAGCTTTAAAAATGTTTTTAGCGTTAAATAAGTTTTATAAACCGTGTTAAATTTATTTACCCGTTTAAGACTTGGTTTCGTTGTTACCCACTTCTAAGTCAATCAAAAAGTGTCATTTAAAATTTTCTAATCATCGAAATAATCATTTTGCTCGATAAAGAATTTCTCAACTCTTTCGGATTTTGCTACCTGAAGCCCGTACCATATGTATGTTCCCATACTTCTTTTAAGTCTAAGGATTTACAAGTAACTTTCATGCAAGTTGCTAAAATATCCCATATATATCTTTATATTATAATACCCACATGGCTTATTATTTCCCTTCCTTTTCTGATCTTTGTGTCGACCCAAGCAGTGGACTCAGAACCACTGTTGTGGTGTCTTTTTCTTTCACCCACGCTCCCATATTTATTTATATCTAGGTTTCCTTCTGGTTAATTCGCATGGTTCTACTTCTATAGGGTTAGTCACGGAATAAGTAAAGGTCGAAACTACAAATGTGGTGGTGTCTTTCGCAGCTAAAAGGCCATGACAGCGGCAGCAGCTCACTGTGAAACCCACGGTTTCACAGTGGCAGCAGCCCCACTGCGTCGTGTTTGAGTCCAAGTAAGGTACGCCTCGTGGTGTCGGGTATTTAGGAGGTCTCAATACAACCAACGAACACACCTTTGTTTGGTTTATTTAGGGTTTGTGACGCACCAACAGTGAGCATATGGCTCGCCATGGTTCGTCTTGACGCCCACTATACATGTCGAGGTCGCAACCTAATATGTTTTACAACGATTCACGAGTAATCCCAACGTTTATTAGTCCCTTGTGAGCCAACATTGTATGTTACGTACATGTTTAAGGTTGTTGTAATTTCCTTTGGTTCGTTACTAGTTCTCATGAACGACGTGGGTTACGTTAATTTCTCTACATATCGATATTCCATGCATGTGGTGTTGAGGGGTTTAGCTCACGTATGAACACAGTGACCACGCATGGGTTGAACCATGCGTGTTGTGCACTTGTCGCACACACAAGCCGGGGTTTGTTAAACTACGAAGTAAATATTCTACTAATGATAGGCATTAACTATGAAGTCGACTTACCGAGGTCCAGGTTTGCCGAACGACGATGAGAAAGAAAAGATTGAGGAATGGTGCTTCGCACTACTCCTTGCTGCTACTTTCCTATTAAGTCGAACGTCCACTTACGATTGCAACCCAACGAAATCCGAATTTTTACCGAATAGATTACTTCTTGTTTTACAAATTTTAGTGGTGCCTAAAAGAGTGCATGCAAAGTTCCTACTTATACTCAAAGTATTTGCTTAGTTACTGAAATGTTGCACGAGGAATGACCCTATACTACTATTGAGCCATAGCAATAAATCTTAAATACTGTAGTCAACAATTTTTCCTTTCATAAGACTATTAGGGGAATCTCTACAATGCCTTATTCTCTCTCATTTGAAATGTATGAGTTATTTTTTAAACGAAATATGTGATAAGAGTTTTAAGGATATAAGGTGGGTAGGGTAGTGTGTAAGTTTGGAATGAGCTTGTAGTTTTGCCATTATTGTATTTGTTTTTATACGTATCCCATATGCAATATCTGATGTTGGAGTTTTGAATGTATTTATATACCGATGAGTTTATTTTATCTTGATGAATTCAAATTAAAAGTTGTGCATGTTATTAAGTTGGATTAGGCGGTTTTAAAAGTGCTCCATGTAAATGGATACCTCGTTTACAAATGGTGAAATAAGTAATGGTTTTTTTTTTTTCGTTTACCTGTTCAAAAATAACCTTTTTAGATACAACGTAAGTAACGATGATATCCGCGTGCAAATAAACTTCCATGACAAAAAGTAATGCAACAACGATCAAAAAGACATCTCGCGATGAAATTAAAATGTAAATTGCAAACCTTGCAGTACATGAATTTTACTTAACGCAACGAGAATCAAAATTTTCTTACGGGGTGCCACAGCCTCCCCAGGTTAGAAGATTTCGCCTACGAAATCATGACGCTGTAAGTGATTGTGAATTTGTGAACGTGTGAGGGTATTTGTTCTTAAACTGGTTCTCACGCATCCCTAAATGAATGTCTCATCATTGTGACATGCCGATACGATAGAATGTTGGGAATATATCCGTTGGAGTAATGACACGATCTTAAATTATTTCTCTTCCCTTCCCCCCCTTTTTGCTTAAAAATAACCACCAATCATTTCTTCTCCCAAAATTTCAAACTTAAAAAACCCCACTAAAGTACCAAATACATCAAATGGCAGTGCGCTTCCTCATACTGATTCCAAAATCGAAGCCTTGGTGCAAAGATTAATTAATGAAGATAAGGTCGATCAGGATGTGCTTTTTGAATTTGGCTTTTTTAGTTTGAAGGACTCATGCCTGTCAGAGATGATGCTTTAGAAAACTTTTTGAGAAAGCAACGACATTTCTCAAGAGATCCGTGCTTTGATATGCACTCTTTAAAAGAAAGTTCCTGAAAAAGGATCGCAAGCTGAAGCTTGCAACTTTCTATGTATGAAAGGTAGCACAACCTAGAGAAACAAATGGATTCTAAGTCAGCTTGGTTCAAGAAAAATACTCCGGCGTACACTAAGTAGTATAAAGGCTCGTCATCAACAGACTAATTTCCCATTTACTGAGAAAAGAGTGACATCAACTTCGCATGGATGAGATGCCTATAGAAAAGGAAATGTTAAGTAAGAAGAGGCCAAGAAAAAAAACGGCACAAGAGGAAAAATTAGGCAAGAACAAGCCGAAAAATGATCGCGTTCTTTTTAGAATTTGGGTAGGAAGTATGACTCCGAATGTGAGATCACGATATAACTTTCTAAGGATTGCTAGTAACCATCGTTGTTGTACTGCTTTTGAATAAAACAATTGTTTGCCCAATCTTGATCAATGTGTAACTTATATTTCCACATTTGCAATTCACGGTATTATGTTGTAAACTATAAGTCCCTAACGAATGCATTTGATCTCTGTAGTATCATAAAAAAATGTTCGTTTCGTGACTGCTGCCTTGCCACAATACCTCTTGAGTGAGACAATTGAGTGATTACGACCACTGTCTCCACACAGTGTTTTAAAGTGTTTGCGCGATAATTCTAAATTGAACAATTGAGTGAACATGATTACTTAACTGGTCCCCTCAACAGTATCAAAAAGGTGATTTTAGGTATAGTGTTATTAATTTGTAAACCTTTTCCCAAGGTAATTATTTTATGAGATTATATAGAAATATCAAAAATTTTTTGGGATTGGTTTTTCCTTAAGGGTTTGGAATAAGATTTAAATTTTCATAGGCTGTCGCAGTCCTTTTAAGTCAGAACTTTTGTCCTGAATTCAAACGTTTTACTCGTGGCATGGGTTAAGAAAAGGACAAAAGTGGCAAGTGGGGCTCCAACGGCTAGAATGTGGCGAACCGTTACCTCCATTATATATATATACACTTTGCCAATTTCTTGAATTTGTCAAGACGTAAAATAAGTTTCCTACTGTCATTTTCATTCCGTCCTAAATTAAAATATGTCACGGATCATCGTTACCAACTAATGGTGGTTGTGATTGATGTGGTAGGGTTGGGTTGTTATTGACGAGTTTCCACATGAAGAAGAACTACCATATGTCATTGCAATACAAGTGCTTATTGTCCAACCACCACAACAAACACAACCACAACATCTAGGGTAAGACGAGATACACATTTAATTAAGGACTGATTAAAATTTGAAGAAAGGAAACTTATTTTACGTCCTTGACAAATTCAAGAAATTTGGCAAATGATGTATATATATATAATTTAGGGTTTACGTTTCGCCACATTCCTAGCTGTGGAGCCCCACTTGCCAATTTTTGTCCTTCTCCTTAACCCAATGCCACGAGTATAACGTTGAATTCAGGACAACAAGTTCTGATCTTAAAAGGACTGCGACAGCCTATGAAAATTTAAATCTATTCCCAAACCCTTAAGGACAAGAACCAAACACCAACAAATTTTGAATTTTCTATATAATCTCATAAAATAATTACTTTGGGGAAAAGTTTACAAATTAATAACATTATACCTAAATCACTTTATGATACTGTAGAGGGACAATAATCATGTCCACTCAATTGTTCAATTTAGAATTAATCGCAGCAAAACACTTTAAAACACTGTTGGAGACATGGTCGTCATCACTCAATTTCTCATCTCAAGAGTATATGTGGCAATGCAGCATCACGAAACGAACAATTTTGTTATGATACTACAGGAGATCAAAATCCATTCGTTAGGACTTAACTAATATACTAACATAATAACCGCAGAATTGCAAAAGTGGAAAATAATACACAGTTGAGCAACAATTTTATATTCACACATTCAACAACAGGATACAGCAATCTTATACGTTAATCCGATGACTCACATTCGGAGTCATACCTCACTACCCCAAATTCTAAAAAGAACGCATCATTTTCAGCTTGTTCTTGCCTAATTGGTCCTCTTATGCCGTTTTTAATTCATGCCTCTTCTTCTAACATTTGTCCTTTAAGGCATCTTCATCCTTGCGAAGTTGATGTCCACTCTTCTCAGTAATGGCAATTAGTCTGTGATGAACGAGCAACTTATTACCTCCGTGTGTACGGCCGAGTATTTTTTTTGTGAAACCAAGCTGACTTAAGCATCCATTTGTTTCATCATCTAGTTGTGCAAACCTTTCCATACATAGAAAGATGTAGCTTGCGATCCTTTTCAGAACTTTCTTTTAAAAGAGTGCAAATCAAAGCACGGCTCTTTTGAGAAATGTCATTGCATTTCTCATAAGCTTTTCTAAGATCATCTCTGACAGCGCATGAGTCTTCAAACTAAAAATCCAAATTCAAAAGCACTCTGAACAGACCAATATACTTCATTAATTAATCTTTGCACCAAGGCTTCTATATTTTGGAATCAGTATGAAGGAATGCGCACCAGGCATTTGAAGTATTTGGTAGTGGGAATTTAAGTTTGAAATTTGGAGAAATGAGGTGGAAAAATTATAAGACAAAAGGGTGGAAAGAGAAAAAAAATTTAAGATCGTGTCCATTACTCCCAACGATAAATTCCCAACATACAAAAATATCGTCGTGTCACAATGATGAGACATTCAATTTAGGATCCGTGAAACCAGTTTAAGAACAAATACCCTCACACGTTCACAAATTCACAATCACTTACAACGTCTTGATTTCATGGGTGAAATCTTCTAACCTGGGGAGGCTGTGGCACCCCGTAAGAAAATTTGATTCTCTTTTCGTTAAGTAAAAGTCATGTACTGCAGCTTTTGCAAGTCTTAACCATTAATTTCAACGAGAAGTCATTTTATGATCGTCGTGCATTACTTTTTGTCATGGAAAGTTTAATTTGCACGCGGATATCATCGTTACTACGCTGTATCTAAAAGGATATTTTAGAACAGGTAACGAAAAAAAAACCATACTTATTTCACATTTGTAAACGAGACCAATTACTTGTAGCACTTTATAAAACCGCCTACATCCAAATTAATAACAATGACAACTTTTTAATTGACTTCATCAAGATAAATAAACCATAGGTATAATCAATACATATCAAACTCCAACATCAGATTATTGCATAAGGAATACGTATACAACCAATATACCATAATGGCAAAACATTCATCAATTACTATCAACTACCCTTACACACTACCCCTAATGCTCCGCACCTTAGAGACTCCTTGAAAACTCCTATCAACATATTACGTTTATGCAAAATAACTGATACAATTTCAAATGGAGAGAATAGGCATAGTAGAGATTCCCTAAATAGTATTATGAAAGGAAAAATGATGACTACAGTATTAGAATTATTTGTTATGCTCAATAGTAGTATAGGGCCATCCTCAGCAATAATTTCAGTAACTAAGCCAGACTTTGAGTATAAGTAGGCACTTTGCATGCACTCTGTATTAGCGGCACCACTAAAATTTGTAAAACGAAGAAGTAATATTCGGTTTCGATATTCGGGTTTCGTTGGGGTGCAAGAGCTAAGTGGACGTCGGCTTAAAAGGAGTAGCAGCCAAAAGTAGTTCGAGCACCTTACCACCATCTTTTCTTTCTCACTGTCGTTCGGCAAACCTGGACCTCGGTAAGTCGACTTCATAGTTAATGCCTATCATTAGTAGATATTTAGCGATCTTCTTATTCAACAAACCTTGGCTTGTGTGGTGCGACAATAGCTTGGCACACACAGCATGGTTCAACCCACGCGTGGTCACTGTGTTCATACGTGAGCTAAACCCCTCAACACTACATGCATGGAATATCGATGTGTAGAGAAATTAACGTAACCCATGTCGTTCATGAGAACTAGTAACGAACCAAAGGAAATTACAACAACCTTAAACATGTACGTAACATACAATGTTGGCTCTCAAGGGACTGATAAACGTTGGGATTACTCATGAATCATTGTAAAACATATTAGGTTGCGACCTCGACGTGTATAGTGGGCGTCAAGATGAACCATGGCGAGCCATATGCTCGCTGTTGGTGAGTCACAAACCCTAAATAAACCAAACAAAGGTGTGTCCGTTGGTTGTATTAAGACCTCCACTAAATCCCGACACCACGAGGCTTACCACGTGACTCAAACACGACGCAGTGGGCAGCTGTCACTAGAAACCTGTGGGTTTCACAGGCGCTAACTGCGCTGTCATTGACTTTTAGCTGCGAAAGACACCACCACATTTGTAGTTTCGACCTTTACTTATTCCGTGACTAACCCTATAGAAGTAGAACCATGCGAATTAACCAGAAGGAAACCTAGATATAAATAAATATGGGAGCGTGGGTGAAAGAAAAAGACACCACAACAGTGGTTCTGAGTCCACTACTTGGGTCGACACAAAGATCAGAAAAGGAAGGGAAATAATAAGCCATGTGGGTATTATAATATAAAGATATATATGGGATATTTTAGCAACTTGCATGAAAGTTACTTGTAAATCCTTAGACTTAAAAGAAGTATGGGAACATACATATGGTACGGGCTTCAGGTAGCAAAATCCGAAAGAGTTGAGAAATTCTTTATCGAGCAAAATGATTATTTCGATGATTAGAAAATTTTAAATGACACTTTTTGATTGACTTAGAAGTGGGTAACAACGAAACCAAGTCTTAAACGGGTAAATAAATTTAACACGGTTTATAAAACTTATTTAACGCTAAAAACATTTTTAAAGCTTATTCGGGTTTTAAACATGAAAAGCTATAAGAGTAAAAGAATTTAAATTATAAAGGTTGCATATGTTATATATTATTATTTGGCAGGTCAAGGGATTAAAAATATTTTCGATAAGAAATTTAAACGAGTCGAGCGAACCGCATATAAATCTGATAATTACACAAATTAATTAACGTCTGCGATGTAAATAAATAAACGCGATAAGAAGGATACATAAACTTAGTAACTTACAAGTAATGTTTATATTTTCCTTAGATATAAATCACATGGACTTGTAAATATACGTTCAACGCGTAAAAATATAAATCCCTGTATAGGTACTTCTAATTGTAAAGTCGTCCCTAGAGTCAACGGTTTAATCAACATTTTGGAAACATAAAACGATACCACATAAACGACCATGCCTTTTTGATCATTTGCATAATTCATTATATACATTAAGTTCAGAATATAAACTCAGGATTCTCATAATTACTTAGGTGTTTGACTGAGTCACTATTTGACGTACATTGATCCATTATCAGTTCCAGACGATTGATCGACAAGGTGAGTTTTCATAGCCCCCACTTTACTGTTTTAAATCATCTTTTGGGGTGAGAACATTGCTTATTTTTAACAGTTGAACACAAGTACATTTACTGATTTACTATTGGGTCTAAGTCCCTATTCAACCCAATTTGCTATATTGCCCAATTTATCATGAACTGTCAATTTCTTGATCGGATGACCGGTTGAGGGAGCGCGAATGTTATGGATAGATCTATCAAGATTGACAATCCATGTTTGTCTTGTACTGACATTAGTCAAGCAAACACAGTTTCATTTGAGTCAGATACAGATGTTGCGGCTTGAACATCTGCACAGGCTTATCTATGATGATATATGTTAACGCTTCAGTGTCATGAGCTTAGACAATAGTAAATACTTTTCATTGTGATATATAGGATTGCTATTTTTCATACTATGGTTATAAATCTTGTGGTTCATCACTATTATCAAACAACAAAACCTATGAACTCACCAACTTTATGTTGACACTTTAGCAATAAAGTTTTTTCTCCAGGATGCCGTTGTAACTAGGATAATATGGAGTCTGCATTGTATAATGGCAGATAGAGTCTATCTACACGTATTTATAGGTCCCACTTCACGACATCCAGAAGTCACAATCCCAAATCTAGTCTTCCGCTGTAGAGAATTTAGGGGTGTGACACATTGCAACAGCCGCGTCCGGATCTGATACTCAGCAATTTAGCCGGTGACTTTACGGTCGCCAAAGAAACATTAAACATTTCAGTTGAATTCAAAAGCAACTGAACTATGACTTCCAGTTTCCTTCATCAACAAAACAATAACCAAATACAAAACACCCTATTAATCATAAACACCTTCAAGAAAACTCAAACAACAAAGTTTTTTGGATGAGTAACTCAAATATCTTGAAAAAATAAGACCCTAAAACAAAAATTGTATTGCATATACCAAAGCACGAAACATAAAGTGCGAGGCAACTTTTTTCCTACTACCATTAACTAAGTGATTAATAGGAGTTTTAGACCTGTAAAAAACCAAAACTTTAATTTAAATACGGAACAAACACCCCCTTATTCAACTTATCATAAAGAATCATTCTTGTGTACCTTATGTTTGCATTTACATTCAGAATATTCGTAGACGTATCATGCATGTTTGGATACTGCTACAACAGTACTTAAGCGGTACCCAGACACCCCTGCTGAATCCAAAAGGGTAAGTCTCTTTATGCTTCATTCACAATACTCAGCCGTTAGTTGGTGTCGCGGTAACACGGGACAAAACTGTTTTCCAATCAATAACAATCATGTAAGTTGTTTGGAATAAGTAAATCTTATGCTTGTTAACAAATTATTATCAACTAATCATTCACATCAACCAACATCCATATTGCAAACTGCTTTTTCACTTTACAACAGGTAAAGAGTCTTTTCAATTCTAAACAGCACGCGCGTTATCCATATTCAAAATAGAAGTTTTAAAACAAGGCACACATGGTCATTGCTTCTATAAATGCTATCCTTATGTACCAAACAAATTGCCTGGAAAGAATAACCCCTTTTTCTTTGAACCCAATCGTAGCCACTATGCGACAAGACCTGTTTCATATTTCAACCCATTTGGTCAGTTTTGATTTAAGCAGAAAATTCATTTAAATATATGTTTGAAAGACTAAAAATAACATATTTCAAGCTAATACACGTCGTAAGTAGTAATAAGGAAAAATACTCACAATTGATGCATAAGACATTTTTTGCATCTTCTTCTTGTGTTACAGCTTGTTTCCATGCTAACGGTTTTGTTTCTTGTTCATTTTAGCAAGTGGAGAACTCTTGTACTTGGTCTATTTTCATCTCCATCCTCTTCTTCCCAATTTTCCATCATTACTTGCAGAAGTCAAGCATTATTTAGCTATAGATAGCAA